>CAIGRB010106015.1:17911-49221 GCA_903798255.1 Fraxinus quadrangulata
TCAACGGCTTTGCTGGGTACATCCATTTCAATTTGCAAAGTTGGTCCGGTGGCTTACCAATACCCACATGAAGAAATATTGATACATGTATTTAATTATTTTGATCAATGATTATGATTGGACATGTCTGTAAATATTTAATCTTGATACATGTACATCAAATTTGACATTGTTACGAGATAACCGTTTTTTATACATCAATTTTAATGACACTTTAAATAACTAATAACTCAAATTTTGACACATAATGGAGTATCAAGTTGAGTGTACAGCAAGTTTAATTCGTAAACATTAGATGTATTAAGTCCTTGTTTGACGATCAATAAAAAAAAAAATTTAAATTTATTTTTAATCATATATTTTCACAATAAAATATTTTACACGTAAACTTAAGACTTTTCTTAATTTTTAACCATACCTTTTTCAAAAACTTATTATTTCAAAACATTTTCTCCCCCCTAAAAACTCATTTTAATGATTGTTAAGGTTATTATTATTATTATTATTGATTTATTTTTGTAAAATTAGGATGTGACACTTATAACTTTTCAATTAGCAAATCTTTATCTCAACCTTGAAATTCCTTTTTAATCGCATATTCTTCCAATAAAATAAATTCACGTAAATCAAGAATTTTTTTCCTAATTTTTAACTGCAAAATATTTTTAAAAAAATTACTTTGTACAAAATCTATTCTAAAAACAGTTCAAAATGAAACAAATGTGCATGTTAAATTGCATGGAATTGCCAAGTGATTTTAAGTTGAAGAACAAAATCTTCAAAGCACTTCACCTAAACATTAATAGTTTCTTCAAAATCAAGTTATCTGAAAAGTTAGGGAGCCTACCCACAAATTTTTTCCCCAATTTTTTGTTATGTAATAATGAGAGATTTATAATTTATTGTAAAAAATTTATTCATTCTTCCATTGTCATCGTCCCTTTAAACAAGAAATTGTCCTTTGCTTAATTGAAAATTCTCCTCTTATTCCTTCAAACCCCCAAACCACCGAAGACAAAGAAGCCAGATTTTCAAACTAGGGCTTTCATATTTCAATTCTCCAAACCAGGAAAGTTCAGTAAATTAAATTTTGGTCGGTAATCCTGAAAGTCCCAAGGGCGAAAAGCTCGCCAAAAATGCAATTGTTCATCAGAAAACCCTCACCGTCGTACCCAATTTTCATCCTAATCGTTATTTTAACAACCCATTTCCTACCCACCGTCCGATCAAGCTCCAATTTCCTCAAATTACCCTCCGACCAAGAAGAAGATGGAAATCTCTGCTCCGCAAATTTGAAACCCGATTTCTGCCCCGTAAAGTGCTTCCGACCAGATCCGGTATGCGGCGCCGATGGGGTGACCTACTGGTGCGGCTGCGCAGATGCGCATTGCGCGGGGACGCCCGTGAGGAAATTGGGGTTTTGTGAGGTAGGCAATGGCGGGTCGAGCCCCGTGGGCCAGGCCCTGTTGCTGGTTCACATGATTTGGCTCATATTACTGGGAGTCTTCGTGTTGTTCGGGCTTCTTTGATTTTTTTTGAGGTTACATTTTATTCGAATTTTTCGATTATATTTGTATATTCTATGAGCTTATTATTATATTTTGTACGCGAGCAAAACATATTATGATTGATATTCTTGGGAGTGCTTAAATATGATTTGGATTCTTTCTCAAAATTTGTGTTATTCATCTTGAAATTTCTCTCTCAAGTGTCTTAGCATCGTCATTATCTGCATTTAGATTGGTTATGTTAAGAATTGCAATGCCGTCAGCTGTCAAATTTTGTCCTCTAGGTAAAAAACCAACTCAATGTTGAAATGAAATCTTCAAAATCATCAAGAAAGAAATGCACAATACTAGGACCATAACAATAGGTACCATTTTATCGAAATTGGCATGCTCGACTCCTTGCTTGACATCGACAAAGATGCAATTGTTATGGTAAAAATGACGCAGCTATGTTTCAGATTTGCAACTGTTGGTGGGCACCTCCGAGTAAAATGTATACCGGAATCTCATGTTTGACACATTTTCTACACTTCCAGGACTGCCTCCTCAAAAAGACGACAACACCAACTCTATATGATTGTCAATTCTTGGTTGTTCTTTCTAGCCCATGAAATCAACATAATAGAACGACCTTTAGGACCTTTCGAAATTGGATGTTGAATCAGTTAGTTATCCTTCTTCGGGCTTTGTAGCGAGAAAACGGGTTCTCCAGGACGATCGGCAGCAGCAGGCTTAGCAGCTGTGGAACTCTCATCGCCAGTAGCCCAAGATGGATCTTCGTTCTTGTTTTCATCAGTTGATCCACCTTTTGAAACCTCGGGAAGCCCGTTGCCAGAATTGTTGCCTATTAAGTTCTTGTATATAGTGAGGGCTTGAGCCATCATATTGGCTGGATTAGAAGCACTTGCTGGAAGCAGCATTGTTGTTCCCTAGATTAATGAAAGAAGAAATCAATGCACAAATAATGGTCTTCCGTAGAAATTGTCAACTTAAAATACGATCGGATTATAAAGGCCCATGGTTTACCTCCTTTGCAATCATACTAAAGGCCTGAAGATATTGTTCAGCAATTCTTAAACTAGCTGCCTGCAAGATCCACGAACGTCAAGATTATCAATTATGCACACAGTTCATAGCCTCTTCACAAATAATACATTGACCAAGTTAACCATATTTTATCGATATATCTATCAGCATGTAAATGCACCATATTACTGCTTGCAGGGGGAAAAAAATGTACCATGATGCAAGAAAATTCATTAAAAACAAAATTAAAAAAATTCTTCATTTTTTTCCTTCTGTTGGGGCCTGAGGGAGGGGGATAACAAATGGACGAGGGAGGGAATTAGAAATTTCAGAAGGTAAGTGATGCAAAATGGAAACAACTACAAGCCTACTCGTCAAGGCGAACGACTAGAAGATTGAGCTTGAGTTAACGTAGATTTTAGTAGTTATCTGTTATGAGCATTGTTTATTAATTAGGAATTTGTTATTTATTCAGTGTAATCTATTACAAATCCTCTTAGATTGAAAAACCGTTTTCTCTATATATAAAGGGACTTGGGTTTTCATTTACAAAAAAAAATGATTATTATTAAATTGAATTACAGAATTTTCCTCTTCCTTTCTTCCTCTTCCATAATTTTCCTTGCTAGACATTCTACATCAGTAAGCTACTGGCAGCAAATCAGGAAAACACATAGGATCGACACATACTGCTCAGTGCAAAAGAAGACTTCTTCCTAGGATATCACATCAATTAACTTGCATGAATTGAAAAACCTCACCTCCACACCCCCATTTTCTTTGAGGGTTTGTGACACCATGGCAAGTCCTTTTGCTGTTGCTTGTGCTCTAGCAAGGATTGCTTCCGCTTCTCCTGTTATTACATAATTTATGGGAGAGGAGACAATTCAGGATCAGAATATTATGTCACAAGAAAAATGGAAATTCAGAACTCCATAATGTACAGTATTGCTGAACCAATTAGAAATCTGTAGAATCTATGGCGCACCAATTGCCAGAATGAATGACTAATGGACAATAGCATCTTCCAAAATTCATTTATATGATTTTGCAGGAAACTTGGGATGCTAGAGAAAAGAAGGCACCAATAGTCGACAATTTTTGTCCTCATCGAGGATAATTGATAAACATATAGTCAATCATCCAGGATTAAACATGGAAATAATTAGCTGCTTGCCAAAAATTGAAAGTTGAAACCTCTAATTTGGATATTGTAAGTTGTAACTAACCTAGAGCTCTGTTAACCTGGTCCAATTTTGCAGCTTCAGATGCAAGAATAACTGCATTCTTCCTTCCATCGGCAATATTAATATTTGCCTGCCTTTCTCCTGTTATATCAAACACCACATCATACTCATGAAAGACAAAGAATGACAACAAAGGCATTCTGGGGGATTTCCAATGGTGTACACTAAAATCATGTAGGAATAAACATATTCTTGACGAGCTTAAGATACATTGCCGGCAAGGCGAGCAAGAGAAATTCTGAATTTGAGCAGCAGATAATAAAAACATTATAAAGTTGCTCAATTCATTGTATTGGAATTTCTTTCTTTTAGATGCAGTACCTTCATTCAACTGTATAGCAGCAAAAAGAAGCCACAACACCTCTCTATGGATAATAGGGTGATTCCTTGAGGCGTTCTAAGAGTAAACATGTTGTAGAAACTAGCACATTACCCTCGTTTTTGATATTGGAACCTTTTTTCATTTGAGAAATTAACAGATATTTCTCCTTGCTAAGGGTCAGCAAAAGTGAAGTGAAGCTTGTCATTCAGTAAGTCCTTTCCATGTTACTGGAGTATGTCAATGACTTGCCAATGAAAGAAAAGGATTTGTCACATGTGAACAAGATACCATATGTGACAATGATCAAAACCTCACTTGAGTCATTACAAATAACTTCTGGCTGAAAGATGGCATTGTTCCTCGAACATTTACATAATTTTTCAAATGGCAATCCTCCATATGGTACAATAAATTATATGCTAGATGCCACATTCTAAGACCGCACAAAAGGCTAAATGTGAATTACTCAATAGAAGAGAGAGAAGGAAAACCAATTACCTTCAGACTCCAAAACCTGAGCTCTCCTTTTGCGCTCCGCTTCTGCCTGCATCTCCATTGCCGCCCTTACTCCACGTGGTGGAGATATATCCCCTGGAAAAGGAAAAAGTTCAATAAGTAAGTAAGCTGCCAAGGAAATCATGAGGAATTTTCTTAACCAAAGACATTTCAGCATGCAGGTCACTCACTTATCTCATAACGAAGACATTTCAAGCCCCAGTCTTTCGCAGCATCATTGATGGCTATCTGCCAGGAATGCAGTTGTAAAGACATCAATACAAAACATAAAAAAAAGAACAAGTTTAATGGAATAGAACTCAATTATGCAAACATGCCATTGATACTAAGTAAACTACCAAATGAACTGGACCAGACATCTGATTCTAAAGAACAATAACAGAGGGCAACCACCTACCCAACAGTTCTTTTCAGTTAAAATTTACAATGAGGCTTAATATTCATGCACTCGTCATCCGTATAAAAAGCAGAACGCGGTCACCACACAAAGAAATCATTAGAAAGACCAAATTTTAGACAATAATCTGATTCAGAAGCTAATTGTAACAAACCAATGATTAAGCAAACATCTGAAAGTTATGGCACCAATTGTTATGCCCAATCTGTTTTCATACAATTCCTTAAATATAGACATAATCTGGTTGGAACATGACGGTTGTACATATTGAAGGGAAAATAATGCCTTTTTCATCCACTTTCAATTAATAAAAACTCTCAGTGTTAAAAGGGATAAAATCTCAATCGAATAAAGATGAAAACATAGACCAATTTATAAGAGTTTTGACTACTCTTCTTAATAAGGTTGACATTTTAAGATGGAACCTCAAATCTTAACGCTCAGTATATGTCTCAGCTTCAATAGAAAAGTTGTGCTTCTTGAGATTTTCTATGCTTGCAGCATGTGCATCAACCATTTATGATAGCTTGTAAGCTGTCACCAAGAAAGCACTCTCAAAAATGTTATTGTAACGATAAACATTTGTTTATGTCCTTTGAACTCTTATTCAGAGTCTAAGCTCAACTACACTAGCATTTTTAGCATAATAGTGTATCCTGGCCTTACTTTGTCCACACCATACCAACCATAATAGAGTATCCTGGCCTTATTTTGTCCACACCTGTACATAATAAATATTTTACATAATTAAATGAAATTGTTTATGAAATTTCTGTTGATGTGCCACCCTTGTAAAAACTGTAAAATACTTGTCTACGTAAAGTACATTGAAAATCATTCCGACGTGAAGAGGACGTGGATGCTTTGCATTAGGAGATGATTTCTTATCTTAGAGATGATATTACATCCCTTATAATTGCACAATACAACAATGCCTGTGAATGCCTTCAAAATTCCAATTCCATTTTATTTTTCTGTAACCAATACATTTCCTTTCAAACACTTGCTGAAGAAGTATCTACGAAAATAATGAGATTTGTTTGTCAGAGATTAGATAAGAAGCCTCATATACACAACAAACTAAATTTTGTTCCAAATAAATTTGGGGTTAGCTACATAAAATTCTTTTTGGAAACTCTGTTTGATCCATCAATAATTTATCCTTTTTTTTTTTTTTTTTTTTTTTTTGCGTCAACAATAACAAAACAAACTTCTTGCAGCAAAGAGATCTTGCACCCATTACATGAAAGCCTCAAGAAAGGTTGCATGACAAAATTCAAAGAGCACATTATACAGATCAAAATTTAAATTTCAAACCAATTCGATTAAGACTAGTAGAGAAATCACACTAATAATCTCAATTTGAGACTTATCCTATACAATATCATAATGAGATAAACAACTAAACGTCAAAAAATTAATTTGTAGAAATCTTACCACTATCTTCACGTTGAGAGTGTCGCGTTCCTCAAAAGTCTTGTCTAAAGTGATCTTACCAAGCTCACTTCGCATAGTAGTCTGGGCAAGCTGAATAACTGCATATAGTGGGTTCTCAACTCCATAAGAGGCCAACATAGGGTCCACAATCTGTAGCAGATATTCAGTCCTGGTATAAATTCATGATAAAAATCTCATTCACTTTTAAATACGCCAGAAAAAATATAATATACGTGCCTTAACATAGAGGACTCCATCAATCAGAATGCTGACATTATCCTTTGTAATAGCAGACTGATCCGGAATGGGAATGGCCTCTTCTTTTAGGGAGTGCACATATGCGATTCTATCCACAAAAGGAATCAAGAGGTGTAACCCAGGAGCCAACGTCTTCCTATACTTCCCAAATCGCTCAATTACAAATGCCTTCTTCTCAGGAACAATACGGATTCCCCAATTCAGTGGTGGTGCAACCTCATACCTTCACCAAAAATCACATACCATTTAATACAGAATTTACAAATCGTATCTAGAAACTAAAGACCATAGCAACAATGGAAAAATTATGAAGCAAAATCAATAAATGAATGGTAACTAGTAAAAACGATTATGATTAAAACAAATAAAAGATGCATTGAAACTGGCACATTAAAATGGGAAACTGAAAAACAAATGCGCAATCGAAATTATTATCTAAGTACATAAACAAATTAAAAGTGGCTCAAATTATACTGGATAATTTATAAAATCGAAATTTAGCAATAAATATGGAGGAAATGGCACTAAATGAAGCGAACGCTGAAAAGTACCTGGTGCTGGGGTCACCGGCATGGCGGATGTAGCGGACGAAGGTCGAAATAGGGGCGGGAGGCAGACGTGAAGAAATGCGACTGGAAGGTTGATTGAGAAGCGGCGGAGGGGCGGTGGATATTGCTCGGCTACCGCTGATCGGCGACTGAGCGAGTCGGAGATTTATCAACGTCCTGAGCTTATTAAGAGAATTCGATTTCACGGAATTCATTGTTACTGTAATGTGATTCTACACCAAATTTTGAGGGATTTAGATGAAAAGAAACAAAATTTGAGGGCTTTAGAAAAGGAAACAGAATAGTCGCCTTATAAAACCCTATATGAGGGAGATTAAAAAGCCGCCCAATGGTTATTCTTATGAAATAATAGATTATTTTGCAATAATCTATTTTTTTCACAATTTTATTTTAAACAATTATTTTAATAAAAGTAACTTCTGTATTTTTAACACACTAGAACCTTTTTATTAAAGCAACTTTGAAATCATGTTTTGTCGTTCATAAAAAGTTTATCAAGCCTATGTTTAACACACATTCTTTAATCATATATTTTTTCAAAACTCATTTTCAACCTGTTTGAGTAAAAATACTCAAAAAGGGACATTTAGTCCCTGTTTGAATCGTATTAAAATTTTCATTTTTTATTCTTCTACTCATTTTCAATCACCCATTATTTAATAAAATAATATTTTTCATCACATCAATAAATTTTTCTTACTTTTTAACCATATATTTATCATCATATCACTATTTACAGTAAATTTTTTTCTCAATAATATCCATCAAACACACCCTAAATAACAATTCTTCTCGTCTTGAAAGGTGATTATCACTCCTTAAAATAAAATGATTTCGTCATTCGAATTAAGTTTGCCTATTCATACTCAATAGTCTATTAATAAATGAGTATATTCAAAACTATTCGACCTTATATAAAGTTGCAGTTCAGTTGTGGAGCTGTCTTTCGAACAAGATTCCAAGAAACTTGATTAGGCTATGATTTTGTCTAAATAATTGAACTGTGTATTGTTTCTTCCACGCACTGCCTTCTTTCTCATCGATCGAGATAACCGCCAACAAATAATTAAACTTGCTTTCTGAAAAAATTGAAATCAACCACGTAAATCAAAGAAGATTAATTAATATAAAACCAGTTAAGGGCATTTTAACTTTAAAATAGGATGAAGAAGAAGCCGAAGTACAAGGTAATGAGCAATTCGATCACTTGGATTGAATCCAAATTGCCCTCTTACACAACATTATTACAACTTGCTCACGACAAAAGACAAATTAATAGAAAAAGATCTTGACTCAACTCTACGAATCTTTCTTTGTATTATACTGTTTACTCTTGTCAAGTATCTACGATACCATAGGGATAATTCCACTTTCTCAGTTGACCTCCTTGACCTTCTCTTCTTGAGTAGGAGACTTTGAACCCCACCCATGATCAAAAGTGACAACAAAGAAATACAGCAAAAAAAAAAAAAAACACTAGGAAAAATAGCTAAAAAACATAGGAATTCGTCCAAAAATCCACATAAATAAAGAGGGAGAAAAAAAAAAACCCTCAGCCCTAATGACCAGAAATAACTCCCCTATTAACCGTGGTCTCTACGTACTCAATATTATGAAGAAAATTCGTGGACGTTTCTTGAAAGGCACATTGACGAATATACTTGCATGGCTGTATTACTTGATTCATTGTACATTGGTTTCGGCCGCCAGTCATCAACACGGCGATGAGGGAACTCAACAGATGACATAATAGCCATCGATGCTAAACGGGTTGATGCCATTTTGTTGGGTCAGGTGGCTCAACCTTACTAGCTAGAAAAAGTCTGCCGAACTCAAGCGTCTACCTACAAAGACAGATCAACTCAAATCACATGACTGCTTTTGAAGAAGTTGAAAATAAGATCACTTAACCCACTGAAATAGTGAAGTTAAATGTACATACAATACAAATCTTCAACCTCGTGAATTCACTTAGTGTAGAACTCATTTCAACCAAACGTTCCTTTAAGACTCAACCATAAGGTGGAAAAAAAGGTTCCACGCTACATTATCCACCAGTCGCAGCCATATGTCGATGAGTCAAAAGGTACTATATGGTTTCAAGTTCTATTGCATATTCGGATGTCCATATTTATGCCATGCTTAACCCCATAAAATATTTTTTTCGGCTTTTCTTGTGCTAAACGCATCCACTGACTGCACAAATGAACATCTAAAATAATACTTTTAAATAGGATCAAATGTGCTATAATAATCGTAACTGAAATGTTTCCAGTAGTGTTAATTGCTAACTATATTAGGATTACACTAAGTACCAAGTCTTTACATGCCGAGTTTAGTACCAAGTATTCTTAATATGTTATGTCCAGAAATCACACTGGAGTCGTTGCCTTTGATATCACACAAATTTTCAACTTGTGCACCCATTCCTCCTCCTTTTATCTCCTTCATTCTTAGTTACAAGTTTCAATCGATATGATCATATTTGGTTGCTAACTCCTGGCAAAAATGGACGAGTCAAACAGACATAAACGTTAGCTGCAAAGGACAGGTAAAATTCAGATCATACAGAGAGTTAATCACCAAGGAAGACGCTATTTGTTCCATTCTTACGTGGAAAGGCGCCCAGTGACAATAACAATTGCATTCAACAAAATGGCCAGTAAAACAGACAATTTTTACTTATTGTTTTTCCTTTATAAACCTGTCCATTTTGTAAAATGGTGCATACCATAAATATTCAAATTGTGTACTAGCAGAATCTTCTTTCACTTTCTTCGCCATTTAGAACCATACATACAATTTAGTCAGTTGATTTTTTGAAGTCGAATGAATTCATCAAAGCTTGTGAAAGAGATGGCATGGACTTTATACAAAGGTCAAACACACTTCATCAAATAATATAGCATTCATGGGAGTCACAACTCACTCAATCCCTGCACCCAATAAAACATTGTATTATTACTGACAAAACAGTAAGTGAACGGGAAAAAGAAAAGAAAAGGTTACTAACTTCATGTTTGGTACAATGTACTCAACAGGACTCGAGTGTTCAATGAATAAAAAATTTAGCTTCTTTTTGTTCTTTTTAGAAGAGAGAAAGCATACATGCTTCCACAGGATAAGAAATAGTGTGGACAACATATGATCAGTTAAACGACAGGGAATGCACTTGTTTCAAGTACAGAGTACAAACCTTCATTTGCTGGGCTTATCAATCATCTACACCAAATAGAAAAATATCGACCACCATCAATGCTCCAAGAGTTTGATCTTCTCAAGGCAGTTTTGCACGTGTAGCTGGTAATCAGGTGTGAGGCGGTCTCCAGCCATCAATTTGTACTGTTCAAATTTCAATTCATCACACTTCAAAGCAGCATTTTTGCAGGCCTTGATACTTCCTAGCAGCGTAGAAAAATGGGTTAAAATGATGATTTCAATTGTTAGGAATACACCAAATGTAGTCCAATAAAAGAAAATTACCGACTTCTACTTTCAGGAAACAGTTTCGAAATTTCTAGAAAGCGTCAATTTTTTTGGTAGAAAAAATTTGTTAAAATACTTGAATTTTATCCCCAAGTGACCCTCCTTTAATACAGTCAACAAACCAAAAAGAAATACCTGTATTTAAGCATGATTGGCTAAGCTTAAAAAGTTTACTTATAAGTTAGTTTTCAAATAAATAAATGCTTTGTTAGTCAATTTTGATTTTTGACAAAAAGTTACTTTCAATGTAAGGCAAGAGCTACTTTCAAGATAAGAAAAAATGTAACTAGCCAAACATATTTTCAAGTAAAAAAAAATTACTCAAAAGTAAACTTCAACTTATTTTTCAGCTAAGACAATAATGCTCATAGGTTAGATTTTGCAGCTGTCAGAGCAAAAACAGTTTCTTTCGCGGCAAAAGCACAAAACTCAATTCAAAGTGCACGACGACTATCTTCAATAAAGTAAATAAACCATAAACAAATTGTAGAAGCTTGACTCACCACTCAAATCAAGTAGATTGAAAACCACAGGACAGTTTCCTACACTTCTAACCATGGTGATCGCAGCCCAAACTCTTTGGTACTCCTCCCTTGAAACTCTAATGATGCAAACTTTCGTAATTGGATTCACGTACTTCACTGCAAATGAAAAAAATTCAAACTCGTAGCTGATATACAAGAATTTCATGGAAATTATATGCTCAGGTACTAGACAAGAAAGTAAAATCTTTCCAACCTCACCTTGAAATGAATTGAGAGATGAGGCTAGCCCACATTCCCCGAAGTTGGTGAGAATGCTGTCTTTGATTGCTTTTGATAAATTGAATTGGGTGATTATAACAGGTTCATCCATGCCAAGATCTTTACTGGGATTGAGAAAAACTTCCATCACTATGTACCGATTCTTAAAGCCTACCATGATGGTTTGCCTTCACACATAATTATACATGTTATTTATCCATAGAAGTAAAAGTCTGCAAGTTTAAACGTGTCCCCCTTATAAAAGCTTGAGCTTTTGGGGCGAGGCGATTCGACTTACTATCATCACCTATTTATAAATTTTATGCACCTCTAGGCATTTGATAAAATGTGAATCTGCCTCCTCTAGGGGGTTCACAGTCACAAATTTTAAAACCAGAGTTTATGATACATGGCTCGAAAAAAAATTATGGTCAAATAAAATCGATAAGCTGTTGGAATCATTTAATAATAGTTGCAAATAAAGCGAAAAACATATTACCTTGTTCAATAAATTAGCAAATAAATGAAGAAATTATATCCACGAGAACCAAGCCCACGGAAAATCAAAGTAAACCATGAAAAACCAAGAAAAAAAATATTTTTTTCCAAAAAAAAAGCATACAAAACAAAATATAAGAAGAGATGCATCTGGGTAATTAACCAGATTAAAAGTATAAATAATGCGGAAAGAAGAGTTTTACCACATCAGATGAAACGGAAAATCAAATTATTGGAGACGAGGGAAATTCTCTCCAATTATGTTTTCAATTAGGATTTACTCTTAAATAGAATAGGGTAGGGAATGCAGATTTGGAACGGCAGGAACACTACACAACCCTTGATAACTTACCCCTTGAAAATCCGTGACTGAGGTAGGATGAAACCGGTGAAAGGGACACGATTTTACCGTGTTTTACGGTTAGCTTAAAAGAAAAATAGGAAAGAAACATTGAAAAGATTAAGAAGTAAAGTACAAACTATTTACCCAAATGATCAAACGTTAACGCCGACCCTAACACAGCTCCGGCCAGCAAGCAAGTTTATGCAGCAAGTAAAACTTTTCATTTTTCATATGATGAGAATTGAAAAGTTAAAATTAAAATAAAATAAAATAAGAAGACCCCAATTTCCTTCTGAAATAATCTTAATTTTTAGAAATATTACGAACGTGTTTGGTCGTACTTAATATTTAATTAAAATTAAAAATATAATCGTTATTGAGGCCCACCCTATTGATAAAAATCATATTAAACGAGTCCTTAATAATCATAATTAAACCATTGTTTGATGGATATAATTTTTTTAAAAATAATATTTTAAATAGTTTTTTTTTTTTGTAAAATATGTAGTTAAAAATTAGGAAAAAATCACTATTGTAAACTTTTTTTTTTCTTCAAGCGCGGTTGTCCAACCGTTTCTAAATAAAAATGTTTTTCTATTATCTTTTTCTTTCTATAAATATCCCATTCCCTTTATTTGTCTTCTCTTTCTTTTTATTCGCTCTACTCTAGACAGAGAGAAAGTGTGTACGTGTGTGTGAGAGAGAGAGCTTGTGTTTGGCGGGTCTCGGTTTTCTGGGATACTGTAAGTTCTTTTTTGGGTCTTTTGTTTTCTAGTGCCCTTTTACTGTTTTTTTACTTTGATTTTAGAATCGATCTGTGTGTGTGTGTGTGTGTGAGAGATTTTTTCTTACTATATATATGGATTTTTTCTTGTGATATGATCTGAGGGTTGATTTATTTTACTACTTCATATATGGAATTATATCGATAAACTCTAGTATTTACTATTTACGCGCGCGCGCGCACACACATTTTATCAACGAAAAAATGAAGCTCGTGTTTAAAATTCTCAGCTTTAGAAATATCTGGAGATCTTTTTTCGATTTTCATGTTCGGGCCCTTGATGGTCTTCATGTAAATTGAAAAATATTAAAGAAAATGGGGAAATTGATCTAGAGAGAAATTAATTTTGGAATTTAGGTCGATAAATAGAGAACTTTATTGTTTATTGATATTTTGGGGATGAAAACATATTGCTTTTGCAACTCATTTTCAGATTATCAGACCATATGATTATCAGAATAGTGCACAAATTATGTCAGGCATAACTGTTTTAAGTAATTTTGAATTTCACAATCGTATAGTTTTGCAAGAGTTACCTATTTTAAATACTGTCAGAATGAATATTGCTTATTTCCGATCATGATCTTGTAAGTAAACTTATCTATAAGTAAACTTATAAACCTTAGCCAAACAGGCTCAGATCTCAAATGAATTTGACAGTTGTCATCTTGTTGGGTCTGCAGAACGTTCAGCTCAAGGTACTAGGATTCTGGAATATTTTTAAGGATCAAAATTACTGATCAATAGAAGAAATGGAGGTATTTGGAAAATCTTTGGTAGCTGTGCCTACAAATGTTATTTATCTGTCGAGTATTCTTGGCCAAGATGGGCCTGTTCACAAGTGTGATTGGAAATGTGAAAATGAACATGTGTGTGGGAACATGTATCGCTGCAGGCTAACTGGACTGACACACATTTGTGACAAAAACTGTAACCAAAGAATTTTGTATGATAGCCACAGTTCCCTTTGCAGAGTGAGCAAGCAGATTTTCCCGTTATCACCAACTGAGCAGCAGGCGGTGAAAGGTATCCGAAGGAAGCTTGAAGTCAAGAGTACCCCCTCTGAGAGTTGTTCTTTTAAGCGCAGAAGGGATGCACAATATTGTCCCTTGCCATTAGAGAGATCGTTCTCTTCTGTTAATCCCATTTCCAGTCAAATTGGAGATGGCATGGATATGAACTAGATATTATAATTTCTAGTTGCCCTTCCTTTTCATCTTTTTTCCCTCTTTGAATTTTTCCTTTTTTGAAGACAAGTATGGATTATCGAACTTGATGAGTAGTTCAATGGCAGACCTGATTGTCCTGTCTCTATGTAGGAAACTTTATGTTCAACTTTACTTTATTGAGTTCTAGCTCTTTCAATAACATAACTCTTTCTAGGAAACGAGGAATGCTATATCCAATAACTTGTTTTGAAGCTCATGTTGCATTATATGGCACCTTGCATCTTGAAATATGACCAGACGGGGCTATGTTGCAGCTCTATCATCTTTATTTAATTGTGCACTTCTACCAATGTATGCTCTGTATTTCGGCTGTTTTGTCACTTTTGATCCTTTATTCAGGAAGCATTTAATTTCTTCCATGGTTTGTGATTAATTTGTCGATTGGAGCTTTTACAGTGTTATTTATAGAATAATATCCTTGTTTTCCACCGTTCAACTTCTATTTTGTGACACAGGTTGATCATAGCAGAGAAATTTCTTATTTATTCTTGCACAATCTTTATTTTCTGTTTTCTTGTTCTCTTCATGGGATCCTAAAGTTAATGTTGTTTTTGCAGGGGTTGAATCATGTGTGGTTACAGGACAGTTTAAATATTATCATAATTTCTAATAGTGATATTTAATTAATAAATTGTGGAAGTTTCTAATTATTTGTCTTTCTTTGTTATGCAGGAGAAAATTGCCATTACTTGCAGGCTTCAGTTCGGATCATCATAGTTGGCTGAAGAATCTATTTTATTAGTTGAAAATGTCCTCTTTATGTGGTGAGGATATCAATCTGTGTTGGCTGCATTGACTGTGTCCTTAGTTTGGAAACCAGTCGACTTGTTTGATTATGAATGCCAAATAAGTCTTTTAGCCTGGAAGCGCGCACATTACATACCACAAAGGCAAGGTTTTTATTGCTTGATTGGAAAGCTCTGCATTGTTATGCTGGTTCTCTTACATAAGCCTTCCTTTCTTTAAAACATAAGTCTATGTTTGAGCGGAGTCAAAGTCACCTCTTACTGCTAATCTCGACGTATTCTCTCTATGCCCAGTCTTTGCAATTTGTTGTTCTTCTGTTCGGCTGACCTTTTGAAGCTTGCTGTTGTCTATGGAACATGAAGAGCGAGGTACTTCTTAGTTCTTACTTATTCAAGAGAGTTATCTTAGAGGACGCTGTGGTACAGAAGAATTTGTTATATTGCAGAGCGTTGAGAGAATTCGAAGTTACTTTGTTGTAACATTGTCCTGTCGTGATCGAATGGTAACACTGAACATCTGCTGTTTATATCCATCTGTTTGATCTTATTATACTAGAAATGTCTGTCATGGGCTTACAAAGACGATATTGAGGGTGCAAAGTCAAAGCCTCTGCTAAAGCTAAAAATGTTCGTGTTATTATTATTGAATATGTTAGTTGTGAACCGCGATTTATCAACTCGGCAAGTTGCGTTAAAATGGCACCGATGGGAGACAGAACTGGTGGTTGAAAGTAATGGAGTTGTTGGGTGTGGATGACTTCAACTATATAGGCTAGGAGTTGTATACAGAAATCCAAAATCCAAAGAACAAAAGAAGTTTCTTTACTCGTCCTCCTGTTAACTGAAAAGGTGTAAAGATCTAGATATTTTGCAACTAGAATCTTTCTTTTATCACTGCGACCCTAGTTAAAAGTTAAGCATGCTACACTTTTTAGTTATATTGGGAGATCAATTAGAAGTGGACTCAAATAGCTGAAACAGGGATTTTCAATTCAATCCTTTGCTCTAATCATCCCGGCTATTCAAGACATTTTCCTGAAGTCTGATTTTTCCGTCTTTAATGCAGTGCATTGGAGTGAGTGGCACATTAGACAACTATATCAAAGTAATTTTAGCCCCTGATTGTTACACATTCTTTAAAAATTCATTTTTAACTACACATTCTTCAATAAACTAATATTACACGTAAATTCAAAACTTTATTTTATTTTTTAATCACATAGTTTTTATCACGTCATATCATAAAATACATTTTCTTCTCCATAATGTGTATCAAACGCCCCCTTAAATGTGCATATTATTGTTCAATTCAATGTAACAAGCATGCCATTGGAGTATGAGCTTTTTAGAAGAAAGGATTAATAACATATATGATAAAATTGATACTTTGCTCCATTAATAACATATATGATAAAATTGATACTTTGCTCCATACTTCTGATATATTTTCTTGTTGAAGAATGAAGACAATTGGTTCTCAGTTCTTTGGTATTAGCACAAGAAACCTTTTTCAGGAATCTGCATTAGCCTTTTCAATTGGTATTCTTTATGCATCCCAAGATAATTGTTTTGTTTAAAGCAAGGAATTGCTTCTTATTTAGGCCATCCAAGGTAAAAGAGATCCTAAATCCAAAACTATTATCTTGCGGCTGATGAATTTTGCAAAGCAAGTAATGGATTCAACATTTCGAAATTCCCTAGTTGAATATGTTGCAGACTTGTAGGGATAACTTCCTCCTACTTTATCACCCACCCCCCTTATTAATTCTCTTTAGGACAAGATATTGCTACAATTAGGATACTTTTGATATGCTGATCATAGGATCTTGGAAACTTTCCATTTCATTGATCATCGTTTCCCTTTTTTCTTACTCTTTTGCTTACACATTTACCATTGTCAACAACTGTCCTTACACAATATGGCCAGGCACATTAGCCGGTGCCGGAACCCCTCAACTTCCTACAACCGGGTTTCAACTGGATTCAGGCCAAAGTATTGCAATCCCAAGTGTTCCAGGATGGTCCGGTCGCGTGTGGGGTAGGACGGGTTGCACGTTTGATACATCAGGTGTTGGCTCATGTCAAACAGGGGATTGTGGGGGAAGGCTGGAATGTGATGGCATGGGCTCCACACCTCCAGCGTCACTCTTTGAAATAACCCTGGGAGCTGGAGACCAGAAAGATTTTTACGACGTCAGCCTCGTTGATGGTTACAATCTGCCGCTAGTAGCGGTACCACGAGGAGTTCCTAGTGGATGCAATGCCACAGGTTGTGCTTCGAATGTCAACATGGGTAAGTTTTGTGTTCAACCACTTCATCCTAAAAACTCGTTACCTGTTATAGATTATTATTCTGTGGATTAAGATATAGTAACCAATATTGAATATCGAACAGGTTGCCCGAAAGAACTTCAGGTGATCGGTACTGGTGAAGGCGAAGGTGGAAGCGAAGTTGTTGGCTGCAAGAGCGCGTGCGAGGCATTCGGACAAGACCAGTACTGCTGCAGCGGGGAATTCGCGAATCCTTCAACTTGCCGGCCATCATTCTACTCGACTATCTTTAAGAGAGCATGTCCAAGAGCTTATAGCTATGCATTTGATGATGGCACCAGCATTTTCACTTGCAAGGCTAATGAATACGACATCATATTTTGTCCCGACAGCGGGTAATCAAATCCTAAATTCTTCCCGTGTCTTGTTCTTGTTAGGGATTAAAACCGATTACTAATTACAAAATTAATAATAAGCAAAATGAATTTTGAAACGCACAAGGCACACATAAATTTATACGACTCCATGCCCTCCCTCGACCATATTACAAAGGTTGATTCGTAGTTGAAGGGACAAGTGAACGATATGATTAGGTTTCACATATTTTCATTAAAAGGGACTAATTCTAATTTGCAATGCAGGATGAGAAGACCAAACAGTGCATTAACAGCTTCACCAATGAAAGAAAGAAGAAATGGGGAGATTGCAGGGATGGCTTCATCCGCAACACTTCTCCTACCCATAAAAATCACAATATCTATTCTCATCTTCACTTTGTATTTCTAGACATATCTGATACGTTTCCAGCCTTGTTCTTTGAAAAATGGCGCATGGAGAGAGAAGTTGTCATTGCATTCAAGAACAATCTCAAAATTTATCAGAAGTCGCCCAACAAATTGTCCACAAAACAGAATATTATTCTAATTGAGCAGAAAGAATATAACCGTAATTGTATTTCTTGAAATGATAAAGAGTATTGCTTCTCTGAATTCTCTCTTTCATTGTTAATGCTAAAATGATGTTCGTTATGCTCGACTGGCACGGATTGGATAAGATCGGAGAAAAAACAAAGGAATCACAATGGCCAAGCCCTCTTGGGACCATCAAGACAGTTGACTTTCTCAAACACGGTTGTCTTGCTTGTATTTTTCAAAGCTAGTTTGTGCATTTCGCCATGGCACATAATATTTGCCACCAGCATTGGCCAACTTGTTAGGTCAAAATCTTTGAAATTATCAAAAACGTAACGAGCAGAGAAGAATTTTTCAAACAATTTGAATAAAACGAAAGAAGGAAGAAAAAAATAATTAACATTATCAATAATCAAACCGTACACAAATCTCCCATCCTAATAATTAAGGAGAAGTTAAAAACATTAATGTTTTACAAGCTCATTTACATATGCCAAGCTGCAACTGCAGACAAACCATCCAAGAGAAATCCAACGGACTATATGGAAACCCCTTAAATCATAACTCCAAGAAATCAAAACAAAAATAAGTAAAAGGCTATAAGCGATTATTTTCCATAATCAATTAATGGTGATATCTGCAGGATCATCGAGAACTTGGGACGGAGGCTTGTTGAAGAACTTTTTGGGCAGTAGAAAGTTGTTCCATTAATGACATTAATCGGGATCGGTAAGCCCGAGCCTGATCTACAGCCTCAGCTTCAAACTCGCCGAGTTGGGAGCAGAGCCGCTCCTCCGCCTCCTCCGCCACCCTCAGCCGGTCCCACGTTCTTTGCAATTCTTGTTTCATATTTTCTTCTCTTTCCAGGCTCCTTTTCAATTCCTTTTCCAACTCCTCGTTTCTCTTTTGCAACACCTCGTGCTCCGCCAATGCCGGCAGATCATGGCGGTGCTGCTGCTTCGAGACGGCGATGGCTGGAGCCATTTTTGTACCAATCTGATGGAATTAAAAAAAGGTATGAAGGAGGAAATTAATTGGTTTTAGAGTTTAAAGCAAATTCTTGATTTGTGGTTTTAGATATGGAACAAACGTTCTATACGAGGGGTTTTATAGGCTATAAATGAGTGTGTCCAGGTTCAATGTATCTGATTGGTTATCCTGGAGAAAAGTCCTATGCTTGGAATTGTAGAATGTACTAGATCTTTTTCACCATTGAAAAATTGCATATCTACTGCCCAACCTTTAACATCTATTCTTTTTTCATCCATATATTACAATTATCTTTTAAATCTTCAGCGACTTTTAAAATTAGTTCTGATGGTAACTAAGAATGTGACGACGCTCACACGCCAAACCAAATATTATGTTGTGCAAATGTTATGAATAATAGAAACTGTAAATAAAATTAGGATAAATATACTTTGCCAAAAGAATTTGACAGAAAATTCAACATAATTACATGTGACAATAGATGAATTGATAGAAAAGTCGACTTATTTTAAACTGTCCAATAATAAAATGTCAAGTGATATTGTGTCAAACTTCATATCAATCTTGATGTACATATAGCATGATTGATAAAATTATCAATCATGTCAAAGCTATTCTAGTATGAGTGATGATAATATTGATTTGAAACATGGATGTTGGAGACTTGGAAGTTTTATTTGAAAACCGGGACTAATTTGTAAAAGGTATTAAAGATTGGGGACTAAATATGAGACTATCCCATTATATAAATTTCAATTATTGAAAAAATTAATCTTGTCATTGCATACATAAGCAGTTACTGACTTGTTCGGTATTTATTAGCAGCCGGTGCCGTTACAGTTACAACGTTATTGTATTTATGCCGTTAAAATAAGATAAGTAGTATTTTGAATTTTTCTTCCTCCTGATATTCCCCAACCGTATGAATGTAAGTGCGTGTACACACTATAGTAGTCAACCATAGAGGTTAAACTGAATAATTGTCATTTTATGAGAATTGCGTGGGCCTAAGATCTTGTCTGATTTCTCGTCACAATAAAATAATGCTAGGTTCGTTTATAAAAGAATATTCTGTTTAATATTCGATGGAGGTCATTTTCACTTTCCCCGTTTGCTAGTAACATGATAATAAGCTTAGCCTATGGGATATCGAAGGGCTAAAGCAATTCGATAGAAAGATGCTATTTTTTTGTGATCTAGCGAGGAATTCTTGTTATTTGAGTCACAAGACTCGGTGGAAAAGAGCTCTTTATGCAAGTCTATTATACCTAAATTTATCACTTTTAACGATGGGACAGACATCAATACAAATTCGATTCTAAATTCAAAGACACAGAGTACTATCAATGAGCAAACAAGACATGATGACATGATGCAATCATATGAAAGCACTAGGTGTTCCTCATCTACTCAAATGTGTCAATTCGCCTATCAATTTCCTTAAAAATGGTTTATTGACGTTATTTAAAAAAACTCGTTTGTTCATAAAAGCTAAGCAGGGTGGAGAAAGTCAAAGGAAATAAAAAATATAGAATAAAAAAAAAATCGGACTGCCAAGGTAGAAAAAATAAAAACAAATAGGAAAAAAAAATGGTTTATTGAAAGCACTAGGTGTTCCTCATCTACTCAAATGTGTCAATTCGCCTATCAATTTCCTTAAAAATGGTTTATTGACGTTATTAAAAAAAACTCGTTTGTCCATAAAAGCTGAGCTGGGTGGAGAAAGTCAAAGGAAACAAAAAATATAGAAAAAAAAAATCCGACTATCAAGGTAGAAAAAATAAAAAAAAATAGGAAAAAAAAGGAGTATAGAAATTTTGATTCAATAAATTTTGTCAATCATCCATAGAAATACAATTTGTCTTTTACCTAAGAGCTTCTTTGAGAGACTTTATGATGAGAACCACATAGCAATGAACACTATGCAACCCACAATGAGATTGAAAATCTTAAGAAAACCCAAAAAATAATCCCGATTTTGAATTTGCCAATAATTAATGAACCAAACAAAAACGAAGTTTGAATGACTTCTTGATTACACAATACGTGATCCGCACTATGTGTTGAACGCCATAAGAATCCTTTTAATAAGTTCGGAATGTTATAAGAAGAACAAAATTTGAAGAGCACAATAACCTCTCGGATATAACTCAATAATAAATTTGTCAAAATGTGTTTCTAATGATTAATAATCAAGTATTTATAGGACAAGCCTAAAAATTCTAATTGTATTGGAATTAACTTACTAAAATAACAAAAGATTGCAATAAATTAGAATCCTAGTGAAATAAGGAAATTCGTGGAAAATGAAATTTTTGCACAATGCACAATGTTGAAGCGAACTTTTTTTAAGGCGTGGGCACGCCTTACTGACCTGAACGGCCAAAGACTGATAGGCGGAATTATTGTGAACGAATGAGAATTTGGGCATCTGTCTTCCTTTGCTTGAATCAAGTTGCTCCAACCCGTTTCGACCATCGACCACATCACGAAACTTGCTCCATTCTTTGCCAAGATCACCATGTCGTCAATCGTAGTTTGAACGAGCAATCATATCGCCTCTTTCACCCGCTTTGCTCTCGAACGTGTCATCAAGCCTCATTCTATAATCAATGGGTCTCGTTTTAAGCTCGATTTCGTCGGGCTCGACTCTTGAATCATATCATTCTCTCATTTTTCAAAAGGATTTGACCTCGAATTTGCACATGCATCGAAAAGGGAGAGATCAGACACATTAAAAGTTGTTGAAACATTATACTCACCTGGAAGATCTAATTTGTATGCATTATCGTTCACTTTCTCCAAGACTTGAAATTGACAATTCCCTCATGGTTGCAACTTTGATTTTCTCTGTTCTGGAGAGCGTTCCTTTCTGAAATGTACCCAAACTCAATCTCATGGTTCGAATGTCACGTTTTTTCGACCCTTGTTTGCTTGCGATGCGAAATGCTTGTTTTTACTTTCAATTTGCGCCCTTACCTTTTCATGAAGTGACTTTACCAATTCAGTCTTTCTTTTACCATCTAAGTTACCTCGTTCATTCACAGACAAATATATTAGTGGATTAAAATCATAAATAATCTCAAATGGTGAAAATGATGTAGTAGAATACGTAGCCCTTATTATATGCAAATTCTATGAAAGATAAACACTCTTCCAAACTCTTCAAGTCCTTATTGACTACAATGCGCAATAGTTATATCATGATTCTATTTACTACCTCAGTCTGACCATCGGTCTGTGGATAACAAGTTGTTGAAAACATAAATTTAGTGCCTAACTCACCCCACAAAACCCTCCAAAAATAATTCAAAAATTTTACATCTTGATAAAAAAATTATGCTAATAGGTACCCCATGTAAACGCATTATTTCTTTCAAGAATAAATTTGCAATGTTTGTAGCATTATTAATCTTATAGTAAGGAATGAAGTGTGTTATTTTACTAAATCTATCTATCACCCCAAATATATAATCTCGTCATTTCTTAATCCTAGGTAAAGCTAAAACAAAGTCCATAGAAATATTAACCCAAAGTTCGCTGGACACAAATAATGGTGTATATAACCCTTGTGGTAAGGTCTTAGATTTAGCTTGTTTACAAGTTATGCATCGACTACAAACTCTTTCAATATCACTTTTCATCTTAAGCCAATAAAAATTCTCCCCAACATTTCTAAAGTCTTTTTAATCCCAAAGTATATCATCAATCCACCACTATATGCTTCCCTTACTAAAACTTCTCGCATTAAATAATTAGGAACACACAACCTATCTTTCCGAAACAAATATCCATCATGCTTTAAGAACTTATCTACAGCCCCTTTATTACACGATGCATAAATTTCGGAGAAATCTAAATCACTAACATACATGTCCTTAATATGTTCAAAACCAAGCAATTTAGAACTAAGAGAAGTTAATAGCACATACCGTCGAGATAATGTATCTGCCACCACATTTTCCTTACTTTGCTTGTACCGGAGGAAATGTCTCTACAAATTTCATCCATCTTGCATGCCTTTTGTTTAGCTTACCTAGACCTCATAAATGCTTCAATGATTCATAGTCTGTGTGTATCACAAATTCCTTAGGCCGCAGTTAGTGTTGTCATGTCTCCAATACTCGAACAAGTGAATAGTTCCTTGTCATATGTGGGATAATTAAGCGTTGCTCCACTTAACGTTTCGGTGAAATAGGCTATCGGTCTTTTGTCTTACATTAAAACTGTGTCAATACCTATTCCTGATGCATCACACTCAATCTTAAAAGTTTTGTCAAAGTTAGGAAGTGCTAAAATCGGTGTCGTACACAACCTATCCTTAATTGTATTGAATGCATGCTCTTGTTCATTACCCGAATGAAACCTCACACTTTTCTTAACAATCTCTGTGAGTGATGTAGTGATTGTGCTAAAATCTTTCACAAAACACCTATAAAAACTAGCTAGTCCATGAAAACTCCTAACTTCAGTTATGCTCTTAGGTGTTGACCATTCTTTAATAGCTTTTATTTTCTCATCGTATACTTCTACCACATTAGCACCAACTAAAAATCTTAAGAAAACAACATTTTTCATGCAAAATGTACACTTCATGAAATTAGCATAAAGTTGTTTTTTTTCGTAAAACTGCAAGTACACTCCTAAGATGTTCTACATACTCATGAAGGTCCTTGCCGTAAATTAAGATGTCATCAAAATACACAACAAATTTACTTATAAAAGCATATAAAACATGATTCATCAATCGCATGAAAGTACTTGGTGCTTTAGTGAGTCCGAATGGCGTTACTAACCATTCATACAAACCATATTTAGTTTTAAAAACAGTTTTCCACTCATCACCATCTCTCATTCAAATTTGGTGGTATCCACTTTTAAGATCAATTTTACTAAATATGCAAGCACCATGTAATTCGTCCAACATATTATTTAACCTAGGAATATGATGACGATACTTTACCGTTATATTGTTAATGGCTCTGCAATCTACGTACATCTTTCAAGTCTCATTTTTCTTTGGTACAAGTAACACTGGAACAGCACATGGATTTATGCTCTTCCTCACGTATCCTTTACTCATCAATTCACCTACTTGTTTCTGAAGTTTCCTTATCTCCTCGGGATTACTTCAATAAACTGTTCGGTTTGGAATAACGCTCCAAGGACGAAGTCAATCTGATACTCGATGCATCGAATAGGTGGCAACCCACTAAGCATGTCCTGCGGGAATATATTTTCAAATTCCTACAATAAAGAGATAGCTAAACTAGAGAGTGGTGGGTTAGGTTCCTCAATATTGAGGAATGACTCCTTATAGACCAACAATATCATTTGTTGCCTTTCATTCATTGCTATTTTCAACTCACTCCATTTTGCAAAGAAATTTACTTTAGACTTTTCTCTCCTTTCGGAAGACTCTCTTTCTTTTCTCTCATGTGGCTCCTCTCTCTTTTACTCTCTACTAGCCACCTCAACATTTTCTCTCGAACTCACCATCTCACTATTTTCTCTTCTTTTTTCTAACTCTTTCACTCTCATTTCTTCCTCATTTTTCAGTTTGATTTGATTTGCATACACTTGTGCCGGTGTTAATGGCGCAAGGGTAATGCACATCCCATCCTTAACAAAATTGTAACGATTCTTGTACCCATCATGAATGACTTTCCTATCATATTACCATGGCCTGCCCAACAAGATATGCCCCGCATGCATAGGTACCACGTCACACATGACCTCATCCTTATATCTACCAATTGATAAATTAATCAACACCCTCTTGTTCACCTTAACTTCTCCACTATCATTCAGCCATTGTAGCCTTTACGGTGTAGGGTGTCTCAATAAGGTTAATCCCAATTTTTCTACAAGATTTGTGCTAACCATATTGGTACAACTTTCCCCATCAATGATCATGCTACATACCGTATTGTTAACGTGACATCGTGTATGAAATATGTTTTTCCTTTGCAGCTCCAAGTCATTTGTTTTGATTTGAGTGTTGAGAGCTTGCCTCATGACCAGTAACTCGCCAACAGCAAATTCAGTGTCATTTCCTTTACTAACCTCCTCCAATGTAGGCATGCCTTCATAATCTTCCTCACTGTCACTAACCACCTCTCCATTGCGTACGATCATCATCATTTTGTTTGGACATTGAGAAGCGATGTGTCCAGTTCCCAAACACCTGAAGCACTTGATATCCCGATTTCTAGCTGGCTGTGTCTCTGTTTTGGGAGTTGTTCTGCTAGCTCCATCATCTTTTCCTTTTGATAGTTCAATCCCTCATTTTGCTATAGCTCCATGACCTTTGTTATCCTACCTCGATTTTCAAGTTGAATTAGAACCCAAAGTACCCATTGGTTGCCTAGCTGTCCCCTTCCTCTTCAACTGTTTTTTCACCTTTATGGCCACATGCAACATATCTTCGACAATGTCTATGTTCAACCCATTTAGGAACCAAGCCATGGTGGCTTCCCGATCCTCTTCCACATTCGTCCTGATAATCAAAATTTACATCTCCTTATGGTAGTCTTCCACACTCTTCGACCCCTGATATAAGCCTTGCAATTTTTGGTGTAGCTTCCTGTAAGAGTAACTAGGCACGATCGCTTCCTTATGATAGTTTTAAACTCATCCCAAGTATTAACAGCTATATCCCGATTCCTCCTCCTTGATGTAACCATTTGATCCCACCAACTTATAGCGTAGTCAACAAACTCAAGAACTGCGATTTTCACCTTCTTCTCCTCCAAATAGTTCTGGCAATCAAATATTAACTCCACCTTCTTCTCCCACTCTAGATAAGTTTCGAGATCACTATTTCTCTTAAACGGTGAAATTGACATCTTAATATTGCCCATATTCCCATTCATTTCATCTTATAATGACTTCTACATTTTCTTTCAAACCTACCTCATCTATTTCTCATCCTACCCATATCACCCACCATCGATGAACCATCATCCATATCATTACTAAATTCATAATCATCATGCACATTCATCCTAGGCTCCCGCCTACTCGGTCTCCTTGCATTTGATCGTCTCCTATGAAGATTTGCCACTGATGTATCTAACCTATCAAGCATTTAACTCACATCCCTAAGCACCCGCTCAAACCGTTTTATTACAACATCCGCCATGTGGTTTTGATTCGGCTGTCTATTTGAATTGGAACCTTATCTGTCTGACATCCTAATCCTATAGAATTTATGCCTCACAAATGTTCACTCGTGTATCACTCTATTATTGGCTTTTCCCCTCTATTAATCTCACAACTCTACTTTTTACCACTCAATACTTTCGTCCAAGTACTTCAAATAACAAGGTGAACTCAACCAACAATATATTCCTATGGATCCAACCGAGTATTGATCATGTTGTGATAGGAGAAAGAAAAAAAGATGAAGAATGACTCGAAGACAAGAAAAAGATGAAAAGAAGATGAATGAATATCAATAGACTATTCAAGAACGTAAAATTGAATAAACTTGAATGATTCTTTGTTTTTACTCAAAACTGAAATTTAGAACTGCTGGATATTCCCGGTTATATCAATAATAATTTTTATATATTTTTTAATTTTCGAATTTTTTTTACCTCGAAAATTCAACTACAAATCTAACAAAACAAACTAAAATTGATTTGGACTTGTAAATCGTCCGAAAATAACTTTGACTTTTCTATTTTTGTACTTTTGGATCAAAACTAAAAAATTAATAACTAACTCGAAGAACGCAAAGAACAATAGAAAAAGAAGAAAACAAGACTCAAAATAATAAAAAGATATAACCTTGATTATTTTGGAGCCGTGCTCTAATACCAACTAATAAGAAGCACGTAGCAATGAACACTGTGCAACCCACAACGAGATTGAAGATCCCAAGAAAGCCCAAAGAATAATCCCGATTTTGGGTTTGAACCAAGAATTAATGAACCAAACAACCAAATAAAAATGAAGTTTGAATGACCTCTTGATTGCACAACACGTGATCCGCACTCGGTCACAAGAATTCTCTTGATAAGTTCAGAATATTCTAAGAAGAACAAGGTTTGAAGAGCACAATAGTCTCTCGAATATATCTCAATAGTAAATTTGTTAAAAGGTGTATTAACCAAGTATTTATAGAACAAACTTAAAAACCCTAATTGTATTGGAATTAACTTACTAAAATAATAAAAGATTGTAATAAATTAGAATCTTAGTGAAATAAGAAAAATTCGCAAAAAATAAAATTTTTGCACAATGCATAACGCTGAAGCGAACTTTTCACGCCTTACTGATTTGAACGGCCAAAGACTAATAGACGGAATTTTTGTGAAGGAATGAGAATTTTGAGCCTCCGTATTCTTTTGCTTGAATCAAGTTGTTCCAACCTATTTCAGCCATCGATCCCATCACGAAACTTGCTCCATTCTTTGCCAAGATCACCATGTCGTCAACCATAGTTTGACCGAACAATCCCATCGCCTCTTTTCGAGACTCCTTCTATAATCAACGAGTCTCGTCTTAAGTTCGACTTCATCGGACTCGACTCCTGAATCATATCACTTTATTTTTAAAGAGTATATTTTGTAATTTAAAAAACATCTATAAGTTTAGAGAGTAAAACTTTTTAAATACTCCAACAATCTATTTATCTTTCTTTAATACTTAATTTTACAATTCTCAATATGTATTTATTATTATTTTTATATATTTTATTTTCACCAACTTCCCTTTAAATTATTATACGAGAAAATTATACATACCCATAGTTTTTAACATACCTTTTCAAAAATTAGACTTTAACTTTATTATTTCAAACTTAGATATATATTACACTCCACCATGACTTGCATCCCGCACCTATCCTTTTATCCATTTCCCCCAAGTCACAATGCACATCCACACCCAAAGCCATTGTCACGTCATCACCACTGTCGACCATCACCACCCCGTTCTGTACCTATTCCACCTGCATAAACTATAACCCTAACCCCAGGGCAAGACCCATGGGGTACTAGGGGTCACGCGACCCTCAAACTTTTGAATTTTTTTTTTATATAAAGTCATGTTTGATGTCTATTGAAATCTAAATTTTAATCTAAATCAAAGTTAACAATTGATTTTAATAACATATTTCATGAAATCCATAACTGTTTTTAACTTTTATTAAAATTTACTAAAAGTTTGATTTTAATCTCCACCAAATATGGGCAAAATCATAATAAATTTGAATTTTTCTCTTTTCTCTTGCTCTCTTTTACTCTTTTCCTCACATCTTTTAACAAAATCTTAACCCTTCTAATTTTTTATAATTTGTATATAATTTCTCTACAAATTATCACATTTACTACAAATCTTCACTTTCCAATCAAATCAAGTAATTAGAACGTAAATTTGCATTTTCTCCTATCAAACTATNAATATTAGTTATATATTTTTCCTTTTGATTACTTGAATTGATTGCTTGTATCAAATGTATTATATGATTTTTAAATATAAATATGCATTTTCTTGTGATGATCAAAATATTAATAAAATGACACTTCGAAATCAAATAGATGAAAATGATTAGCAAGATATTAATGAAGAAATATTTTTTTAAATGTAAATCTGTATTGTCTCAAGTCAAGTATGAATCATTCAAAAATCAAGAACAAAGTATTCGATTTGTACATGATTTGATTGTGCTCCTCTAACCTAAAATGTCTACGTTCGCCCCTGCCTAACCATAAACCCATGTCAATTCCATCCCTGTTCCCCAGATCCACACCATCATCGTCCACCCCCTATTGGACGTCTACCATATCTATTTCTTTACCATATATGTTTCTGCTCGTTCGCTCGCTCGCTCTCTCTCTCTCTCTCTCTCTCTCTCGCGATTCTTCCCAAAACCACTCGTCTCCAAGATCCATCCCGTTGATGCCCACCACTGTCCACGACCTGTTGGATGCCCACTGTGGCCCATCCCGCCACCTCTTCTCCCATTTTGCATCTCCTTCGAGCTTGAGGTCTTCTTTGTTTCCTCACCATTGAAATCAATGCCATCTTTACGTTTCTCAAGTGTGTTAGGACACTACCTATTGCTGTTTTGGGAACCACTTGTTTAGATTGTGGTGCAATGGCGCAACCATGGTTTTGTTGATGCACCGCCTCTACTTCTCTCAAGTCATGGTACGGTGGTGCCATTGCAGTTCGGGCATTGCTGTGTTGGGTTGTGGTGGTGTGATTGTGGTGTTATTTGTGCAATGCTTTTACTTCTCTCAAGTTGTGTTGTGATAGTGCTGGTGGTGCTAGTACGGTGGATATGTGGTGTGCTATTGTTTGTGTGGTGGTGGTTGCAGATTTCCATGGTGGTGTGATGGATGTACGGATTTGCACGGTGGTGGTGAGGTACAATGATGCTCATGGTGGTAGGTTGTTGATCTGAGGTGGCAGTGGTGCCTGCAGTGGTGGAGTGGGGATGGGATGTGGTGAGGGAGATGAAGGATAATTTGTGACCAATAAATAAATTGTGACTATTTGAATTGATATTTTGTAATCGTTGTAACCTATAAAATTGATAATTTCTTATTAAATTTGTAATTGTATCCCACTTTTATGTCATCGCGATTGTGATGTTGTGTGTTTTGTGTCTAGTGTGTAATTATAACTATAAATTATATGTTATCGTGATCTTAATCTATTTAATCAATAAATGTGTCAAAAAATTTATCAGATGGTCGTAAAAAAAATCTTTATCAAGATGGTGTCAAATGTGACCACTTGATTTTTAAAATGAATTTCACGAGTTTTTTTTTTTTTAAGTGTACTTTGAAATGAATATATATATATATGGAGCATTTAAAATTGAAATATCTTAAATATATTTAATTTGAAAAGCAATCACATTTTCTTAATTCAAAAATATTAATTTAAAGAGTTTTTAAAGTATAATTTTAAGAATTAATTCTTTAATACAGAGAACATTTCACTCATAAGGACTAAGGAGAGAGAGCCTAACCAACTTCTCTAAATAACCCTTAGCCCCTGTTTGTACCATATTAAAATTTTTATTATTTTTTTAAACTTATTTTTAATCATATATTTTTCATTAAAATAATATTTTTCATCATATCAATAATTTTTTTCTCAACCACACATTCTTCATAAATCTATTATTATTTATTATTTCAAAATAACTTGGTTCAAACGAACCTCTAATACTGAAAGCCTGAAAAATGGTACTTGATGCTAATTTCGTCAATTATACTTTCCCGAAATTACAATTCATTTAATGGACCAATATATCGCCACTTTTTATTTCATTTTTCCGATTTCCGAAACAACGCCATCTTCTCCAGCATTTCTCGCTGCTAGCTTAAATTTTCCAATTTTTTCAATGGAATTCTCCGCTTGCCCCTTTTGTAATCTTACAGTACCATCTCTGGAACTCGAGAGGTATATTTTGAATTGGATGTTGTTCAAATAAACAATTTTTAAGTTCCACCATTTTCCCGTGTTTTTTGAATTCTTCAACAATATATTTTAATTAAATTTTCATTGTACAAATAGCTTTATTCTTTAATTTAATTTCCATTATACAGACACGCTAATAATCACTTGGACGATGAAGAACACGCCCGAGACTTCGAACTTGCGCTTCAAATCTCTCTTGCTCCCCCATTTGTATGTATATACGTACGCGTTTATGTATCTATAATTATAATTGTGTATAAATATCTTCTTCTTCTTCTTCTTTTTTTATATGCACAAGAGAACTGTCTGTTTAATCGTGTATTAATTATTAATTTTATTTTAATTTTTTTGGTTTATAATTAAATACTTTTGTCTCAGAATTTGTTGTTTGTTTGCTCAATTTGTAACTTACAATATTAATTTTATCAGCCAATATATTGACTAAGTACTGAATATGACTGGAGTCAGCATTATTTGGGACAATGACCTGTGCTTTGCTGACCACAAACTATTGTATATAGTTTTATCAATTTATTAGGAACAAGTAAGGGTTTATAGGCCTTCTTACGTAAACTTGAATGGGG
>CAIGRB010106026.1:0-12602 GCA_903798255.1 Fraxinus quadrangulata
ACTAGTGTGCAATTTATATTTTAGGGGTAGTTTTGGTAGTTCTAAATGTTTAAAAAGGTCAAGGGCCATTCTTGAATTATGGCTTTATAATAAGGCTATTGGCATATATTTCCTCAGAATATAAACCTGATAACAAGCTTCATGTATGTACACAGAAAACTTCTCTATAAAAGATTTTTATTTTTAAATCATTTTGTGCACTGCGCAGGGTAAAGTGGCACTAGCGACTGAATGTGATTTGGGCATTGGGCGAGCTATGTGCCACCATGCAATTGGAAAAAACCCAATATTTATACTGCTGTAACAAATTGAAAATGTTCGCTGCCCTTTGTTGTCGATTTTCGGTTGTTTGTCGACGAATTTCTTTCAACCTCTCAATTTGTCATCGGCATCGAGGTTGGAAAGTTCTCCTTTTGGGAAAAAATGATTGGCCAGAATGGATTTATGGTGTGTCGTTTTTGTGTTGCTAATTAACTGATTTATTTATTATTATTTTATTTTTTTGGTGATGAAAAGTTTTGGACACTATCACCAATCAAAATATTCCACCTCACTAGCAACTCACCCACGTGGCCTGAATTACTTACACAAACGTGCCACGTCGTGTTTCCGTCCATCACTTCATCAAAACCATCAAATAGTTTAATAGAAATTCGTTTGGTAATGGATGGGGTTGCAATTTCTAAAATTCGGTGACTACCCACATAGTTTTTAAAGTTCAGTGACTTTGTAGAAACTTACCAAACGAATTTCTAGTTAAGTCATCGTACATCAAGTTGGTAGCTTGAAAACTGAAAGTCGGAGGGTTAGGGTATAGAGATTTGACTCTTTCTAATCAATCACTTATGGTAAAACAGTAATGTCACATATATGCATGAGATATCCAAGAGTGATAGTTCATACTTATGCTAGAGCATATTATTCAGTGAGAGACGCTACATGTACCTAAAATTTTACCAAATCTTTTACATAATTATTCAGTACTGAATTGGTAAGGGACTGAAGTGGCTAGTCGAGGTTGTTGGATCTTTAATTCAATAGATTGATAAACAAAACCCTAGATTTCAATCTATCATACACGTCAAAGGATTTCATGTCAAATTATCAAGAATTCTATAAAAGAGAAAACATATTTGAATCCATGGCGATGAATCAATCGGATTTGAGGTCTTCCATAGACTAATCAATATACTCAATGGGTTTTCTTCATTGAAAGGGAATGAGGAGATGTATAATATGAATTATTATCCTTGTTGACTATAATCTTTCAGGTTCCTTATATACTAGGTTTCAATTAGATCCCATTAACCCCAATTAGTCTAGTAATTGGTGACTTCACATAGCAAAGCCCATACCCAATAGATACTTCTAGAGCCCAATAACTAGATCACTTAATTTAGCCTTAATTAGGTAGTATATATAACAATTGTTAATTAAACATATAAGCATTGTTAATATTTTGGGATTTCATCTTAAAAAGTCAACACTGTTAAAATGAGTAGTCCAAATCTTTATAAATTGGTCTATATTTTTATCTTTATTCGATGTGAAATTTTATCCCTTAACACGTCCCCGCAAGATTGTGGCTCGTTTGAGCAGACCAATCTTGAAATCCGTATGCTCAATTTTTTTGAGTCTTAATCGGATCAAATTACTTGTTGGAGATTAACGAGCTCTGATACCTTGTTAAGATTTTGGGGTTCTATCTTAAAATATCAACCTTATTAGGAGGAGTAACTTAAATCTTTATAAATTGGTCTATGTTTTCATTTTTATTCGATGTGAGATTTTATCCCTTAACAAGCCTATCAAAAAGAAATAATATCCCAACTATCTCTCACTTGTGCTACATATTTTCTGAAGCCAATTGTATTCCATAACCTTAAGTGTACACTAAATTTGATTTCTTGTCTTGAAACATCTCTTCATTTGCAATCTGGTCCATTTCCTATACCAACGTGAGATCAAAGTGACCTTCGTTACACTTGTTTGGTAACTAGATCCATTAATGACCACCATACCAAATATATTCAATGATATAGATCAAGTATGGATGTATAGCACGAAATTACATGTAATGTGATCTCAAACATGTCTATTTCTAACTGATCTTTCTTTATTCCATAGTCAAATCAATTCTTACTCTTCATAATCTTATGTTTAAACCACAAATAGAAATAATATATTGAGAGTAAACAAAATTTAAATCACCTACTTTATTCTGCCAAAAACCAAATGTGTGTGTACACTAAATTTGATTTCTTGTCTTGAAACATCTCCTCATTTGCAATCGGTCCATTTCCTATACCAACATGAGATCAAAGCTCGTTAGACTTGTTTGGTAACTAGATCCATTAATGTCCACCATACCAAACATATTCAATGATATAGATCAAGTATGGATGAGTAGCGGGAAGTTACATGCAATGTGATGTCAAACATGTCTATTTCTAACTTATTCTTCTTTATTCCATAGTCAGATCAATCCTTACTCTTCCCAATTTATGTTTACCACAAACAAAAATTATATATCGAGAGTAAAAAAAATTTAAATCACCTACTTTATTCTGCAAAAAACTAAATGTGTGTGTGTGTGTGTGTGTGTATCACAAACATGTGTTTAATCAAAAGAACATCCAACGAATAAAAACTCTTACTAAATCAGAATATTATCAAATAAAACCACACTTATATGAGCAGTATGCTCGTGAAAGACTTTAGATGGTAAACCCTTAGTAAGTGATTTGCAATCATGGAGTTTGTTCATATATGTTCCATAGACACTATATGACTCTGAACGTTTTTCTTAATAACTAAAAACTTAATGTCTATATGCTTCGACTTTGAAGAACTTCTGTTATTCGAATATAGCATTTCTGATTTATTGTCATAGAAAATCTTAAGTGGTTTGTTAATATTATCCACAATATGTAGCCTAGTGACAAAATTCCGTAGTCATATTGCCTAATTTGTTGCCTCACAATGAATTCGACTATCATGATGGAAAGAACTATGAGAGATTGCTTAGCACTCTTCCAGAAAACAACACCTCTAGCCAGCAGGTAGACATTGCCCGAAGTGGATCTCTTGGTGCCTTGGCAACTTGGAAGATCGGAATAAAAAAACCCAATGATATCTAATTGTTCTGACTTTCGATATGTGAGCTTGTAGTCTTTTGTTATCTGTAAATGCCTCATAACCTATTTGGTTGATTTCCAATGATCCAGTCATGGTTACTCAAATTAATGCATAACATTCCTACTATGAATACTAGATCCAGATGTGTACATACTTAAGCATACATAAGGCTCCTTACAATTGATGCATAATAATTTTTTGCATCTTTTTCCTTTCCATCTCAATTTTTGGTCATTGATTAAGACTAAACATGTCACCCTTACCAATGAGAGTATCTTCTTGTGCACAATCTTTCATGCTATATCTAGCAAGAACCTTTTCAATATAACTATTTTGTGATAACCCAAAAATATTCTAAGAGCAATTTTGATGTATATTAATTCCTAATACCCAAGAGTCATCCACAAGATCTTTTATTTCAAATTATTGGTTAGAAATATCTTGATTTAGTGCAATAAACATATATCGCTGCTGGCCAATAGTATGTCATTGATATAAAGCACTAGAAAGATAAATTTACTCCTATTGACCTTGTGATACACACAATCATCAACTGCATTTACATCAAAATCATACAAGATAATGACTTGATGAAATATGTGATACTATTGACGAGAAGCTTGCTTCTAACTATAGATGAATTTCTTTAGTTTGTAAACCATAAACTTTGGATCATCTGATACAAATTTTTCTATCTGCACCATATATATGGTTTCATCAATATTACCATTGAGAAAAGCAGTCTTTACATCCGTATGATGTAGCTTTAAATCAAAATGAGCTATAGTGCCATTATTATCCTGAAAAAGTATTTCATTGAAATTGGAGAGAAAATCTTTCTATAATCAATGCATTCTTTTTTAGTAATACCCTTAGCGACTAGATGCACCTTACATATTTCAATATTGCATTTGAATCCTTTTTAATTTTAAATATCCATTTGCAACCAATGTGCTTCGCACTTTCAGACAACTTGACAATATCCCAAACGTCATTGTTTTTCATTGATTTTATTTCACTATTCATGGCATCAATCCACTTTTCAGAATGCGAACTTCGTTTGACTTGTTGGAAGCTTATTTTTTCATCTTCCATAGACCCTATATCAAACTTATGTTATTGAAGAAATATGATATAATCACTTAAAATCACACTTCGTGGATCGCCTTAATGGCGCTTCCTCTTGAGGTTGTTAAGTTTGCTCTTCAAGAGCAACTTCTTGATTTTGAGAAGAGTTCTTCATCGTTGTCTTGGATTGTACCTTGGAGCAACAAAGCGGCAAAAATATACAATAATTGATCCTAACTTAGATGATGATGATGTACTCTTTAGAGAATTACTCTTCAGACAACTTAAAAAGTGGGAATAGAATCTACATATCATATTCAATAAATATGACTTGTCGAAGGGATTAAATATCAAATTTATTATTTATGGATATATTAGACCAAGATGTGAATACTGTGATGCATTGCATTATACTAAACATTGATTATTATTGGCAACTTCAAAAGAAATAAGAAAAGTTATCTTTGATGATTCATCTGAAGAAGAAGAAGAAGATGACGGTGACATGGTTATGGGAGATATCACCACCATGCAAAAATATAAAAAGATCGAAGATCAAATAATTTTGGATGAGCCATAACATGCTTATGAAGGATCTCTTCATCATTAAGCATGATATCAACAATTAAAGAATAAGAACGTGTAGAAACCGAGGAATTAATCATGGAGGAGCAAAATGAATTAGTGGAATTCAAAGAAGATAAGATTAGCATGCACGCATATAACTTCATATTCAAGTTACATCATATTCAAGTCGAAAAAGTAACATTTTGGAGGATAGACAAAATATGGTGCAAAGATAATCCACGCAGCTTAGCAAGACCTTCAAAGCAATATTCAAAGTTCCTTGAAAAATTATTGCCCAAAGTCGATTTTGAGACTATAAATCAAGAACTAAGGTGAGACAACATATTATTTAAACTCTAAACTATTTAATTTTTCATAAATGCATTACGTATAGAAAGTGGAATTTCATATTACATATAGGCATGTTTTCTTGTTTTTCTTTTAGAAAAGAAGGGAGTTGACTATGGGTCAACCGCGAGTTTGCAACCCATGGTCCTTACAATTCCCTATTTGCCGTAGTTGAACTGCGACTTTGCAAACTGTGGACAACCGCCATTGACCATATATAATTTTTTTCCTTTTTGCCCTTTTCTTCTTTTTCATTTAGAGAGAGAGACCAACAACAAGGGGCTTTTTGCCCTTTTCTTCTTTTTCATTTAGAGAGAGAGAGAGAGAGAGAGAGAGAGGCTTTCATTTAAAAGGTTCAGTCAAAGAAGAAATTAGTTTATAAAGATTAATATCTATCTTTTTTAGTTAGATAGCCTAAACATACAAAGAAATTAAAAATAGAATTTGTAAATTACTAAAATGTCCTTGTAGGTAAAAAAGGCATTAATTTCCATAATTCCAATTTAAATTATAATTTAGTTCTAATTGAATTTTAGCTTTCCTTTCTTCCACAACCAACTTCGACATCTTCAATGAACCCTTTTCATTTTTTTTTATCATCTCTACTTCATTAAACCATAAAATCTAATTTTCATTCCTTTGAGCACACATTGGGTTGAAGTGGGTAATCAAAGTTTATAATGTTCTTGTTGAGCATTTGGAGAAGAAGATGAGGTATTGTTAATTTTCTATATTTGAGCTTCTTTCTTTTTCCATTTTTGTGAATAATTTCTTTGTGTAGTTGTATGTGCGTTTATGGTGTTCATTTGAAAATAATGATTTTGAATTCATTTTATCAATGGATTAGAGATTTGATATGGATTACTTCCTAACCTATTTTTTCTATGAGTTGAAGTGGAATGTACGTTGGTAAAAACATGTTTGGCTATTCTATATGTTATTCTAGTGTGAAATATAGATTTGATTTAATGCTGTACAAAATGACTTATCGTTTTTAGTATTGTACGAAAATTTGATATTTGATTAAATTTTAAATTATTTATGCTAAATTGCAATTATGGATACAGTGAATATATACGGATATTAGCTTACTATCTAGTTGCATATTATCAGTCAATTGCAGGTGCATGAAAATAAAAATATGCGGGAATGACAAAGGAAAACAACACTTATTTTTGTTTCGAAAACAATTTCTTGTGTGAACTTGTATGATAAAGTTAGAGAGATGTTGAAGATTGGTACAATGCTATACAAAGTGGAGATGTCAACTTTTGTCCCTATGATGTCTAAGGCTTCGAAGGTAAGAAACTAGTCTTGTTCGCTCCATTTGTACCGGCCAAACTGGTAGTGAAACTTAAAGTTGTAATATTCTCGTGACTTGTAACTTTATTATTTTGTACTTGCTAGAAGCATAAAATGATTTATTGAATTTTGTAGTTATTGTGCTATTATCGCTTTTGTGCTATTGGAACAAAATTAAAGTAATTTTACGTTGCTCTATTTTTTTTTTTTCACATTACATACAAACAATTTTTTATATCGTTATAGTTGACGCAAATGTCGTTCTACTAAGAAAAATGCATTGATTCACATAACGACATTAAAATCATTCCTGATATACAAAAAGATATTGATGTCGTTCCAAGGAACCATTTGCTCTACGGTGGTGAACAATTCGTTCCATAGGTTTGATACATAATGATATCAATGTCGTTGTAGTTATAATTTGAACTAGAACGATATCATTGTCGTTCTCTATGAAAAGAAACGACATTTATGTCGTTTAAGTTATGATTTTAACTGGAACGAGTTCAAACTTGTAAAATTTGTATAAAAATGATATGAATATCGTTATCTTATTTCATGAGTTTGACACATAATGATATCATTGTCGTTCTATATGAAAGAAACGATATCTATGTCGTTTTAGTTATGATTTTGACTGAAACGAGTTCAATGCCGTTATGCATGAAAAGAAACGATATCTATGTCGTTGTAGTTATGATTTTGACTGAAATGAGTTCAATGTCACTACGCATAAACATAAACGTTATCTCTGTCTTTTTACTTATGATTTTAATTGAAATGAATTCAATATCGTTAAGCATGAAATGAACGATATGTATGCCGTTTTAGTTTTGATTTTAATTGAAATGAATTCATTGTCGTTACGCATGAACTGAAACCTATGTCGTTTTAGTTATGATATGAAGCTATAACGTTATCCCTAACGTAAAAAATTGTAATGAAACGACATGGATGTCGTTTTCTTATTTCGTGACGGTTGTGAATAAAATGTACAATTTAGAAAGTGTAAGGACCTGGTGTGCAATTTATTGAGGGCCTAATTGAAAGGAAAGTTAAAATTCAATGTGTAAATTATGTAAGATATATGTGGAAGGATCCGTGTTGCAATTATTTAGAGGATTAAATTGAAAAGAAAGTAAAAATCATCTAGGCGCGCACCTAAGCCTAAGAGATGTCGCGCACTTGGGCAGCTAATAAAAGTAACCAATTACAGTGGGCGTGCGCCTTAGCTCATACTGGGCGCTCACCCTGTTTGAAGAATGACTTCGATGTCATTATGTATAGTTATAACGACTTCTATATCGTTATAAAAATTAGTGAAGCAGTGTGTATTTGATACTGAAATGATATCTAAATCGTTTTGTGTTTCAGGAATTATTTCAATATCGTTACATTAATTAGTGCAATTTTCGTATTGGAACGACATCTACATCATTTTTGTGTCTCATGAATGATTTCAATGTCATTATTTGAATGAGTGCATTTTTATATTGGAACAACATCAAATACTTTATGTCACATGAACGAAGTGTATATCGTTACGTAAATATACACAATATCAACGTAATGAACATATACTATATGTAAACTTGAAATGACTGCTTGTAGCCTTCTCTCGAGTTTTTCCATTTCGGTTCTCAATAAATCCGCTATGTTGAGCTCATAAGATACTGGTGGTGGTTGAGATGTATTAAGAGAGTTTTGGTGGAATGCATGATGTGGCTCGGCATCATGTTCAACCTCATCTCCTTCGGAATGATGTGAAACATTCTCATCTTCTTCCACGATCGGTGTCAACTCTTTCCAATAAACCTCCCTGAGTTCGATTTTAGTGGGAATCAATGTAGAATTAAGCTTCAGCTGCAATACTTAAATCGTACAAATCATTAGTCATTCGCTAAGCATTCCACAATTTGTCCCCACTAAACCTAAAAAAGAAGAAGCAATTTACCTCTTTTGATTCCAACACGTTATCAATGGTTGCAGAAGCTAACCTCTTTGCCCAAGCGATCATTCTTAGAATTGCATCCGGATATTTTGTAGCAAACTTCATTTCTGAAAGTTGGAATCGCTTTGAATGCCCAAATCTATTGTAAAACAAATATTATTATCTCACAATACAAATTTATATATAAAAAATAATACGAGTCAAGTGTATTGTTTATGCCATGCAACGAATATCGACCTAAAAACTCGTCCAAGTTAAAAATCAGTTTACAACACAAAAACAAACACACATATATAGATAGAACATAAGATAAACTAAATCTGGACTTAATTAGCAATCTACTAAATTTGACAATAAAATATTTATCTTCAACAAATTTAAGAGATATAAAGTAGATAGAACAATTACAAATATTTGATCCATTGAGTAATTAAACTACAAATAGCCATAAGATTTTCAATGAATTCATTTTCTCTTAATAGATACAAATAACAGTATATATAAAATATACAAAACCACATAATTGAGAAAATAAACAGTAAATGAAACCTCCCAAGAAATCATTATAGAATTCAATAAAATGAATTTGCTAAACATCAAGTGATGAACCAAAACTCCAAAACCACCAAACCCCAATATGAATTTTCAATACAAATATTTCAAAGAGAACTTGAATAAAAAGCTATAGAAATTATCCTTCTAGAAAAAATTGTAATCTTCATTAGGATAAACTTAAAATTTAATAAAAGGACTAGACAAGAAGATGAAGAATATGTACAGATAAAATTGAACACAATTTGAACACTATATATAGAATTCCATGCTGGTTTGAAAATTTACATTGATTTTTCTAACTGTGAGCTCGTCATTTTTTGGAAACGCAGAAGCTGGATTCGAAGCTCTACACTGACTGATAGAACTGTTAATTTTAAAACTCTGCACAATCTTCGGCCTCAAAAGAAGGAGGAGAAATATTGTTTTTGACTTGAATGAGAAGTATTTAGAAATTTGAAAGAGAAGAAAATTTAATTTTGCAATTGTGAATTTGGAGAAGAGTTTACATTAGTGAATAAAGGGAAAAGTCAAAATCCTTCATTTATTTGGTTAAGTAAGAAAAGGGTAAAGTGAACTTTTGTGACTTTAAAATAATTAAAATTTCTTTTATTTTTTTAGAATTGATCAAAGGCTTTTTGAACAAAATAATATTGAGGGATGTCCATTACAACTAATTCCCCCAACAACTTTCACATCCCTATCTTGCTATGAGGAATCAACATAAAAAAAAAAAAAAGGAATTCCAATTGAACAGAAAAAAAATCCGTAGAATTTTACTAGTCATTAGAATTGAGACAAGAAATATGCTATGTGTACATAAAAGTACATATAGCATTCGACATAATTGTCAAATGACGGCCCCCTCAATATGGGACCGCCATTTGACAATTATATGAACCTTTAAGTGTAGTTATGTACCCACATCACTTCTGTTGAGACAATCAGTCGGTCCCACCACGTATTTTTTAAAAATAAAATGTGCGGGCCCCACCATGTGGGAGTGTTCCGTTGCATTTCTGTAGACTATGCTTCTGTACGTGAAGCACTTTTTATTAAAAAAGAAAAAAAAAGAGAGAGGTGTTCAATAGGATTTGAAAAAGGATTTGACATGATTTTGAACGCGTTCTTTCCATGACCTCTCTGAGACGGGACATGAGATTCAATGCTTGGATTGAAGTATCTATTCACAATACACAAAGTTCTTCATGAAATCAATCAACCCAACATAGATTTAGGGCCATTGCTACACTACATCACGCATTCAAACGTCATTATTTTCGAATTCAAAGGTAAAAATTCTAAAAACCACTCTTTTATTCAAAATGGATTTTGTTGGAATTTTGAACTTGTGTGAATATTGATTATTGAATCTTTGGAGTTAGGCATTAAGTGTTGATGAGTATTGATTTATTGCCAAAAAAAAAAAAAAAAAGAAGGAATCAAACCATATCCCTAATTTAACTTTAACCAAGTTCTTCATTATAAAGATGGATGGTTCAATTTCCCTTTTTTTTTTGCAATGTATGAAGAAACCGTGGTGATTAAGATGGGATTTAGTTGCTGAGTATGGATTTAATTAAAGTTATGAATACTTGGAGCTTAAAAACTTTGAAATTACATAAAAATCAAAGAAATTTTGTGTTCAATAAAATTCTCCAATCAACTTTACTATGATGTTTTTGCTCCAAACTCATGTGGCGCATTCATCCAATGATATATAACATATTTGCATGAAAATTTCTTCACTGGCATTGAAATTTGGATGATTTTGACATAAACGTAGCACGGGGCACGCAAGGGCCTCCGTCTTCCCTGCGTCCCCTGCGTCCCTTGTTGCGTCCCTGCCTGTGTTCTACCTTTCCATCCCCCTTCTGTTTCCTATTTTTACATATAAATTTGATGTATTTGAATTCATTGATTATGGGTTATTAATGATGTTCATTGATCTTCATTGTAGGAAAATATGGCATCAAAATTGTAGGACACCTTTAAAGGAAGAGAAAAAGGAAAAGAAAATGGAAGTTGATCGAAGATTCTCCAAAATTCAAGCTCCACATCCACCATCCTATTAACATGCGGCAAGTCTTAGTCTCCCCCTCTTAATTTAATTTCTATACTTTTGATTACAAATTACTCTGCAATGAGGACAATATAGGAATTAAGTTTGGGAGTGTAGTTTAATTAGTTTGCTACACTTGCTTATTCGTGTGATATACAAAAGAAAAATAGAAGTGAAAAAGTAAAAAAGATTTTAAAAAAAAATATTTTCTTACTTTATGTGTGTTTGCGTGAATGAAATAGTCATTTGGAATTATTTATGATGCTTAAATGGTGAATAGGTGATGCATTTTTTTCCTAATCTAATACTTTTTCATGTTAGATCGTATTATATTGAGTACAATAGTCATGATAATTATTATAATTTTTGGATTTGTTATATTATAGAAAACGTTAACTTAATTTTGAACTTAGGTTGACGAACCGAGATCATAATTAAAAACACAATTACTTTACCAAATGGAAAGAATAGTTAGGGGATGATTGCACTGCTGTAGGAAGATATTGATATGAATGAGGATTCCTTATGTGTAAATTCTTGTGTGGATTGTCTAAAATCAATGAAATGAAAATTAGATAAAAATCTTAAGCTAAGGATCAATTTTTAAGAATGAGTATTTAATGAGGGCATCACACTAATCATGCCAAAAAAAAGGAGAGAAAAAAAAGAGTTATCTCATTATGAAATGTCTCTTCATAATATTTATGATTTAAGTGATTAAGTCTGCAAGAGTATCTAAAATCTGGTTCCCTATGGTCAGTTGACTTAGGTGTCATCGACTAAAAGCTCGATACAATACTATTTAGAAAATCTAATGGAGAGAAGTCATGAAAAAAATCATGTACTACATGCGTTGGTCAAGCCCCAAATACTTATTTAAGATAATTAGATCTTTGACAACAAATCATTAGCCTAGTTGAGTCTTGAAGGTTGAAATAATAAAAAAATTGGAAAATTCTTATTTGTTGAGAAATTAACTTACAATTGGTAAAATCTCAACCAAACTTGAGAGAGAAAGTTGAGAGTGTTGTGGAATCAACCTTAAAATGAATGCCCCTTGTGAGTGAATGAAAAACAAGTTTAGGGATGTGCATCCCACAAAAAAGAAAGAAAATATTTGACTATAGAGGATCGATAAATAACCAACCTAAAAACTCATGATTATTAAATTAACTATACACGCACGTACATACACACACACACACACATCGATCGATCATTGAATGAGTAAAAAATTAGTTTTATTTACATTACTAATGAACATTTTATGAATTATCAAATCATTTCAATTACTTGATGTAAGTGTCGCAAGGTCATGTAAAGCTGTTATGTTTTTGTGTGCATGTGTATTTAGTAGGGCTGGGCGCGAGTCGGGTCGGTTCGGTTTTTTTCGATTCCAAAAGCCGTCGGTTTCAAATAAAATTTTGGAACCATTTGGGTTCAATTCGGTTCTGTTTGGTTCCGTATTATAATTAATTTTTTCAACATTGAGAATCACCTGAAAGTAAATACTAATACTAATAACAAAAAGTATATACAAATACCAAGTTCAATCTTAACTTATACAAATTAACGTAATCTAATTTAATAACATATAAATAATAAGTTGTC
>CAIGRB010106059.1:0-19558 GCA_903798255.1 Fraxinus quadrangulata
AATAATTGTGTTTAGTGGAAATTAGTTGACTTAATTTTTTTAAGCAATAATAATTATTAATTATCTTATTTAGAGGTAATAAATTGAAACATTTGATATTCCCTTTTTATCTAAACTTATGTATATTCATATGTAACCATCAATTAAAACAACTTTTAAATAAGGTTAAATAATAAATACAACATATTAATATATTGTAGATATAATACTCAAAATCACTTTTGTCCATATATTTCGAAAAATCGACAAGTATACTCACTTAGACTTGGTTTTGTATTACTGTGCTAAGAAAATCAATATTGGAGAATAAAAGTAGAATAAAAAAAGCTGCAATTTTACTGCTTCACAAAATCTGTTGTCAGATGGTTCAATTCTTTTGTAATTAGTGATTGAATTTTTTTAAATACTTAAACTACTTTCGATTGTTTAATAATCATAAATCAAGCTCTAAATTTGATCTCAAACGTGATTTTATCGAATATTTATTATCTATTTATTTATATTTTAAATGGTTTATAAACACTTTCTAAACATACTTACGAGTTACAGCAGTCCTAAGTTTGTTCGGGCTGGACAAAGAAAGGGTCTGTAGAAATTAGAACCCACAACAATCTAAACTACATTATTGTCTATTAAACTTTACACGCTACACCATCTAGTCATCTACTTATGAGACTCTAGACCAAACTTCATTAACTACAATAGTTTGTTAATCCAAAAAGTTGTAAATATTGGACAACACGCCTTGACTAATTCCATGACTATACTTTTCATTTAATAAAATTCTCTACTTTTGGTTTTATAGGACTGTGATGAATCTGTTCGAATCAAAACAATTCTGATATGAATTTGGCTTCCTTGTATCCTACTACGAAAAAAAAGTAGGACCAAGCCCTTATGGGTGACAATATCACCGCTTTGTTTGTCGCGTAAGTATAGCAAATTCGCTTTCCTTTTCTCAAGAGCTTTTGGTATATCAATGGTGAAGATGGGTAATATTGGTGTTCTTACAGGACAAGATGGAGAGATAAGAAATAATTGTAGAATGGTAAATTTGAAACTTGCCTAACTAAATGAATGATAATGAACTAGTAATTACTTTTTGAGAAGGCTTAACTATGGATTTCAAATCAAGGTGATTATGATTCAATTTCTACTATGTAGCTTCTTCTGTTTGTGTATTTTCCCGTTATGTTTATGTACATGTACCTCTTGCTTTTACATGATTAAAAGAAGGGTGTTATGATTTTCTTATAATCTTCATTTACGATTTTTCGACATACTTTCTATTTTTCAAATGAAACTTGCAACATTTCATTCAGAATATACCAATTACAAAATATAATCACTGAAAATTATTTATATCACATAAATTGTTTATGAATGCTTGTAATATAAAAAAAAGTATGATACTATTTTTCAAATGAAACTTGCAGCATTTCATTCAGAATATACCAAGTACAAAATATAAGCAATGAAAATTATTTATATCACAAAAATTGTTTAATTCGCTTGTAAAAGGAAAAGGATGTGATCAGTGCAATGCAAATCATTTAAAATAGTTTCTAAATTTTCGAGCAAAACAACTCCTTGTTTGATAGAAAATGGATTTTTTTTTTTCCTTCTTCTTGACTAAAAAGTAGCCATTGTTACTTTTGGTTTTTTTTTTTTTATTCCTTGGAGTAACTTCTATGATACTTGCATATTGCTCTTCTGTAAGATCCCCAAAACCTTCATTTGGACTTTTTTTTCTTCCATTCTTCTTTTGTTCCATCCGTGGTGGGAATATAGTTGCTTGAACCTTCTAAACGAGGAGTCCCGACTGTTTTCCGCCACAAGTTTTTGCTCCATCGATACACATATATGCCTTTCTGCTAGTGAAGTGTGTTCACTGGCCCTTCTTTTTAACGTGTGATATTCACCTCGAGTCAATTGGACTACAATGTTACCCGCTGCCTCTAATTTATTACTGATGTAGCTAAGTGCATGAGCAGCTGATTTTTCAAATGCTTGTGACTCCAACTATATTGCTTCGTGAGTGAGTTGCAATGTCAAAAAACTTTGCCTTTTAAGCCTTAACACTTGTTCCAGTTTCATTCTTTTTTGTTGCTGTTCGTCTATTTTAATTTTGAGTTTTTCCATTTATTCCTTTGTTCTCTCCAGATCTTCGCTTTTGTCGTCGATGATTTTTTTCATCTTTAATTCTTCCTCCTTTGTAGACTTTATGCACATATCGGTAGTTTCCAGTTGAGCTTTGGTTTCCATTTGGTTGGTGTATTCGAGTTAAACCATTTGTACAGGGAAATGGTTGACAGATTTGTGAGTGTCTGTCAACAAAATCACCCCACCCCCTGTGAACCCTCACCTATATGAGTAGCATGATTTTGGTATCTTCATCTCCATTTTCTTTCCTATCTGAGCCAATTGACAAATGGCATGACAGATTAGCAGCCTATTATGAACATTCAATCAATATTTGTTCTTGCTTGAAGCCAATGTTGAATTGCGATTTGGCATCAATTTCTAGACACAGAGTGAAATAATACTTTGATTTGGGATGTGAAGAAAAGTTTGAATGAGATTGAATGGGAAAATATTTCAAATTAGAGGTGATTTTTTTATTTTTCTAAGAGCACAATTTGGGTAATTTTTTGGGAAAGTTAACAAGGGATAGTTGGGGTGTATTTGGCAGATTGATTAAAGCCATTTAGATTCAAAAATGTATTTATTAATCGGGAATGTTGAGGCGTGTTTGGAGGAGTAATTAGAGCCATGGAATCAATTAATGGATGATAGAAGCAATTTTGTGTTTTTAATTTTTATTACATAAAATGCAGTAATTTTGGTTTAGAAAATATTTATTAGTATAATTTGAATATTTATTAAAAACAAGGCGTGTGGTGAAATTTCCACCAAACGTGTTGCGTTAACTTGGAAAATAGAAACATTTGTACAAGTCATGCATTTTGATTGTTGTATTGTCTAGACGTGTACTTCTTCTACATGCTATCCTCCATAAATCCCACCTCTGGGAATGATTTTAAACCCCAACTTCTGATTCTCAACTAAAATCAAGAAATGATATCCATTGATAAAGTTGTAATCAAAATAAGTAATCATCAAAGATTAATCAATATCATGAAATCATGAAAATATCAAGTACAACCTCGACTAGGTTTGATATATTCTTCATATTAACTTGAGGAAGAACTCCTCTGTAAGTAAAAGACGTGAGATTGCATCTAGAAAGTGTAACTTCAGCCAGGACAATCCGGCACCATTAAGCTTTTGAAGCTGCCACCAGTTGTAATATCCAAACATTGAAAGCGCATTTCTTGAGTTTCAAGAGCTCTATTCACGAAAATATATTTCGAATTAAAACCATCACAAGCATACGGTTCGTTAACAAGTAATAAAGTGAATTTTTTGAGTCCGAGTATCGTCCCACGAAGATTGATTAGTTCAATTTCTATTACCGTGACCTTAATCGAAACAATAAAATTGAAGTGTTGTTGTAATGAAACTAAATTAATCTCATTACGCAATGATGAATGATTTAATTAAACTAAATGCAAATAGTGTTTAATGTAATTTGAAGTTTTTGAATATATGATGCATGTACTAGGATCACGGATCCCTAAATAATAATTTTTTAAACCTAGTTTTACACTTTGACACACGATTAAAATATTGACGAATCAATTCTCCTAAATTATCTAACGGTCTTTTTATAGTAAAGTCAAATATATTCTCATATGTGACCCGACTATATCTCTATGACGGATGCGAACTTACAAGAATGCATGAATTTTTATGAACACTTAAAGATTCATATAAGGCGTAGAGGTATATTTCTATCCCCTATCGGACTCTATGATGATTTATACTACGTCGAACATATTTCCCTTCTTTCGAATGCATGAAATAGATCACCACACTCACACAATTAATGTACACAATAATCATGGAGAAAATAAATCCATATAAACCATTCAATTAATCAAAACGAGTTATTATTGTCAAGAATGTAAAACTAAGAAATAAAGATCATAGTGCATAGTTCATCGTTCCCTAGTACAGAATTAACCTAGTCTAGAATATAAACCATTCAAATAGTCAAAACATATTTTTATTGTCAAGAATGTAAAACTAAGAAATAAAAATCATATTACATAGTTTATCGTTCCCAAGTACAAAATTAACGTAGCCTAACATGATGAAAATAAGAAAATCAGAAAAGCAATGAAGAAACAACATCACCAATTGAATTCTTGACTTTAATCATCGCTTCGTAGTGTTGTTCTTCGCGTTATTGCTCTTTTTCTCCTCTTAAAACCCTTATGCATATGTTGTCTATCATTCTGGATGGCTATAAGGTTTAAATACGCATCCAAATTTTTGTTTCCATAAGTATTTCACTCGAATAAGAAAACTAGAATTTTCGCATCAGAAACTAACTATGCGACCGCATAGAACATAACTTGGCCTTGAAATCCCCTGAATCAACATATGCAACCGCAAAGGTTCTTGTGTTATACGACCGCATAGCATTAGGAACTACCAAACTCTTGCAATTTGATCCTCGAACGCCGTTTCGTCATTCTCACCCTCTTTTCCCACTTGTTATTCTTCCCATGCTTCATTCCTTAGCTAAGTTGACCTCTGCATCTGCACATCTTCAATTCATTTTTCGAGTTATCTTTCAATTATTTGCATCTTGGTCTTTGAACTTTGATTTTCTTTCATTTTAGTCATTTCCCCACTTGTTTCTCCTAAATTCCGCCACATTTATCAATGTTGTCCTACAAAATGTAATTTACATAGAATTAAGTTATATTCCAACATATTGATCAACAATTATCCTTATTTCGTGGTCAAAATAAATGTGTAAAACGTATTTATCAAGCTCGAGAAATTTACAATTCGAAAACAAAAGGTGTATCAAATTCTTCTAAAAACGAGTTATTGATTTGGATCTTTCTACATTTCAAATGCTTCGTCTCTTGGAGTACAAGCTTATGCTACGTAAATTCAACCACGCCAAACGCAATTTGAAGAATTATATACCCACCCCGCGGTATGCATCCACTGTACTTGGTACATAGATTTTGCGAAATGTTACTGCAGACAATAAGCTATATTGTATTCTTGGCACCAACTATGATTTTCGAGGATAAACTGGATATGGACATAAATCAAATGTGTTACCAAGGGCATAATGGTGGTTCTAGTTGGACCTAGGCCTTGTTGGAACTTGAGCATGGCTCTTTTTTGATCCGATTAGACATGGTCCTACCAAGGCTCGTGGTAGCTCCGGACAAGATTTTTTACCTTTTTTTTTTTCAGATAATTAATTTAAAAATTGATAGGTTCGATGACTATCTTTAATTGGCATATCTTGAACCTAGAATAGTCAATGTAACAAGTCATGTCATACTTCTATTAGATGAGTGAAACTATTTTACATAATAACATAATAAAAATTTCAAAACGGTCATATATGTATACTAGGTAGAATCGGTACATTAGACCCAACCAATCAAATCATGATTCCTCGGCATCTGAAATCTCTCTCTCTCTCTCTCTCTCATGTAGTGGTATAATGATTTGAATGGTTGAACTGTTATCATTTAATAACAATCTTATCCCGTGTGTATATATATATATAGTAGAAGTTTTTCTCATTTTACACTAACCAAATTTAGCTACAACTATGTATAAAAATTTGAACATAATGATTTTTGGGATAATTATTGTTTGATCTATATATTGCGTAAGATTTGGACCCTTATCCCCCTACCTGTGCCACAAGCATAGCGGGACACATGAATATCGCAACAGGTAGACATTATCTCATCAGAAATTATTACGCTCTACATCACAATCATTCGACTGAGATAAAAAGAATCCACATACCGGCTCCAGAACCAGAACCCTGCAAGTCAGATTGTGAATCAACTGCATTTTCAAACGATCTTCAACCGCTCGATGAAATGTCTAGACGAGATGTTGTATCATTGACAGCTTTGATTGGCAACTTCGCTAGACAAAATCAGCATAAAGAAGCAATAACTTGGTTCTCAACAATGCTTCATTTGAATGTCCGACCGAATGAGTACACTTTTGGTACTGTAACTCGTTCATGTGTTCTTTCAAAAGATCTCCACTTAGGCCAGCAGGTTCACGCTTTCGCGAAAAAAATTGGTCTTAATTCCAATGTCTTTGTGGGTAGTGCAATGTTAGATCTCTACGTAAAGTTAAGTAATGTTGGGGATGCTGAAAAGGCATTTAAGGATACGTATGAACCAAATGTTGTTTCTTACACAACTTTGATTCGTGGTTATATTGGAGAAGGGCGGTTAGAAGAAGCTATTAGGATCTTTTGGTCGATGCCTGAGAGAAATGTTGTTTCTTGGAATAATATGATCAGTGGGTGTAGCCAAATAGGACATAATGAAGAAGCAGTAAATTTCTTTGTTGAGATGTTGAGAGAAGGTGTCATGCCTAGTGATTGTACCTTTCCTTGCGCCATGATTGCAGCAGCTAACATTGGAGCACTCGGCATGGGGATGAGTTTTCATGCTTGTGCTGTAAAATTCTTTGGAGGGCCTGGTTTGTTTCTTGCAAATTCTTTGATAAGTTTTTATTCAAAATGTGGAAGCATGGAAAATGGTCTTTTGGTATTCAATAAATTGCGGACAAGAAATGTTGTTTCTTGGAATGCTATAATATGTGGCTATGCGCAGAATGGAAAAGGAAAGGAAGCATTAGAAATGTACAAGAAGTTGAAGTTATCAGGCCTTCAACCGAATGATGTTACCCTTCTTGGTCTACTCTTGGCTTGTAATCACGTCGGACTGATTGATGAAGGTTATAAATACTTCAATCAGGCAAGACTTGAGGACCCTAGCCAGGTAAAAGCAGAGCACTATGCAAGTGTTGTGGATTTACTGTCTCGCTCTGGGAGATTTCAAGAAGCAGAGAGATTTATCGATGATTTGCCTTTTGAACCAGGAATTGGATTTTGGAAGGCATTTCTGGGAGGGTGCCAGATCCATTCAAACTTAGAACTCGGGGAATTTGCAGCCCGGAAAATCTTGGAATTGGATCCTGGAGATGTTTCATCATATGTAATGATTTCAAATGCACATTCTGCTGCTGGAAGATGGCGCAGCGTATTGAAGGTAAGGGAAGAGATGAGGGAGAGAGGACTAAAGAGGATTCCCGGATGCAGTTGGATTGAAATTAAAAGCAAGGTTCATGTGTTCGTTACGGGAGACAAGAGACATGGAGAAAAGGATGAAATTTACAGGGTTTTGAATTTTATCATTGAACTCGTCTTGGATAGTCAAGAGACGTCTCTTGCGCAATTTTGAATTTAGCCCACCCAATGCACATTGAAGTTCAGTAAATTGTAATTTTATTAGGAGCAAATTGATCAGCAAAATAATCTTTTACTGCATTATTTCCAGCTACCAAAATCATATTTCATTTTATCTTTGACAAATCAAGTTCGGTTAAACAAAGACCAAGAACAATAGATGAGGAAAATGAAAGAGGGAAATAAAAATGCAAGCCAAAAAACAAAATTTAAGGTTATACAAGATACCCAGGTCTAACGTTACTCAGCAATAAACCATCTCTGAACATCAAAACGGAATGCAAAAATGAATTTGGTTCTACAAAAGCCTGAATGCCTAAAAGTCCAATCCATCCAAGCATAACCTCAAAACTGAAGAGCCAATTACTTAGATGATCCCAATTTTGTTAGCAACATCAAGAGCATCATAATCAGGTGTCAACCTAACATATGCCTTCTTGGTCCCATCTGGCCTGAAAGAGGAGATAACAGAAAAACGCAGTCAGTCACAGCAAAAATTAATAAGCATCTGAGATTGCAACGAGTGAATGTCTATTTGCACAATACAGGGCAAGCTAAAAAAAATACAAGCATAAAGTGAATGCCAATGCCAGTCACATGGTGATAAGCTAATAAGTTGTACTTATCTATAATGTAGTTAGACTTGCAATTAAAAGATGCACAGTATACATAAACCAATGATGAATCTATGTCAATAAGATGTAATAGTGGGAGCAAGAGTTGGGATCCATTCAAGCACTAGAATTTGAGAATAAGATGATACTATTACACGAGTGAAATAAATGTGAAACTTCAATACCAATCTAAATATCTAGTGATCATCATCAAAAAAACACATTGACAAAAGTAAAAAAGCCTAGTTATAGTAAAAAGAAAGAGCAGTTGAATTCCTTTTTACCTGATAAGAGTGTTGACTTTCTTTGTCTGGATGTCATACATTTTCTTGACTGCATCCTTGATCTTTTTCTTGTCAGCACGAATGTCAACAATGAAAACAAGGGTGTTATTATCTTCAATCTTCTTCATTGCAGATTCAGTGGTGAGGGGATATTTCAGAATCTGGTAATGATCAAGTTTATTCCTTGGAGGAGCACTAATTCGCGGGTACTTGGGATTTCGATCCTTCTTCAATGTCTTGGGTCGGTGGAATGTAACTTTTGTAATTATCTTCTTCGACTTCTTCTTAATGGCTGTTGAACCTGACTTCACAGCCTTGGCAGTCTTCAAGGCCTGAGCCTTTGGGTCAGACTTCTTTGTTTGATCAACTACACATGTTAAAATTCAAAACTAAGTAACATAAATAATGAACAGGTGTAGCACTCTCAGAAAGGTATGATTGAAACAGATAACAAAATCAAGAAGTGTAGATATCCTATGTTAATCAAATTATCGATCCAATCAAGGTGTCTTATACTCTTTTATGCAGCTACTTACAGAAGAAGGAAAAAAAAAGACTATTCCAAGCATGCTCGCATAGCTGAACTAAGAATAGAACTCTTCTACAGTCAACACGAATGCTTTAAGTAAATGGCATGTGTGAAAAGAGAATTTAAATCTGCAGAACTTAAACCTTTAACCAAATGAAAATTATAGATAAAAATTCAATATTTCTTGACTTGGACCAAAATTCCCGGTCAGGTATATTCTGAATAATATAAACATCCATTCAATACCTAGCCTCCGTTTGGCAACCTTTATAAATCAATTTATAAATGGTCAAACTCTATTTTCAACCACACATTCTACTATCCACTTATCCACCGATTTGTATATATTTACAAAATTAAACCGTTTACAAATTCTTTCCAAGCATAGGTTAGTAATTTCTTAATATTCACTTCATTTATATGCTCTATTTTTTAATAGCTAAAGGAGACAATATTAGTCCGATCATTTAAGATAATGTTAAAAGTATTGGACATAATCATTTCATTCCAAAACCAAATCCTCCAACTTATCAAGTCCCAGCCCCGTAAAGCATCAAGATTCACATTACTAAAAACACAGATATACAGCAAAACATAGAACTTCACAAAATGCTTATTACATAAAAATTAAACTAATCAATAATTTCTACGATGACTGGGCTAATAAGAAAAATAGGCAAAAAAGAGTAACACAAGTCCAATACGATCTGTAATTTATGAAACTTCAAATTGAATGAAAGAAAAAATGTACCTTTAGCTGGAGCCATTTGGGACCAAAGAAACCCTGCACACTAATGAACTCTACCTGTTTACCTACAAAATGAATCAAAAGAATAAGTTAAGATTAGTGTAAATCTACATAAATCAAATAGAGCAGGGAATCGGAGGAAGAGAAACCACAGGAGTGTGACGGGGGAAGAAAACCTCGAAGGCAAGGCGGGCAGCCAATTCTAGGGTTTTTGAGTGAGAAGTTGCAAGCAAGTTTTATAGATGATGAGGGGTGCACGAGGATTTCACGTGCCTAGTATGTTTTCCTTCAACATTTAAAATATAAATAAATGATACTTATTATTTTTTGCACTTATGCCCTTGTTTGGAGCTTATAATATTGGTAAAAATTTAAGTCAGAATAAATAAATAATTTAATCCCATATTTATGAGATTCACAATTTTTTAATCATACATTTCATCAATTTTTTTATCAAAATTTACTAAAAATCTAATTTTAATCCATATGAAATAGGGGTTTAATCGTTTTTTATGTGATTATGTTAAATCAAAATTTACTAAAAATTTAAACTTTAACTACACCAAACATTAGACTATATTTACTTCTCAAAAATTCTATTTATATAAATTTTGTGTCAATTGTTTCAAAAAATTATTGTACTTAGGGTCGAGTCACTAGCACATCAATAAAACCCCTGTTTGACAATCTTTTTTTTTTTTAAAATTGAGTTTTGAATAATGATTTTTAGAAAAAAAAAAAATAAGACTTACGTACATAATATTTTATTGTGTGAATGTGTGATTGATAATGAATATATAGAAAAAGAGAGTTTTCAAATAATGATCGTCAAACAATGGCTAAGGCCCTGTTTGAAAACCATTTTCATTTTCATTCTTCTACTTATTTTCAATAACACATTTTTCAATAAAATAATATTTTTCATCACAGCAATAACTTTTCCTTCTTTTTTAACCACACATTTTCCATCAATTTACTATTCCAAAATACATTTTTCCCCAATAATCTCCATCAAACACACCATTTAATTATATACAAGCAGCAATCTTGTGCGCCTCATTTTAATGTTCCCTTGACGATCAAAATTTCATTATTTTTGAAGTTAAATTCTAATTGACAATCATAGTTTTAGTAATGTCACCGCAAACCTCAAAATTTTCATTATTTTAGATGTTAACTTCCAACTGATAGTCATATTATACACAACCTAACATTATTATTTTGAAATGTCATCGTACTTTACGTGCTAGGTGCTAACCCCATCCTCACCCAGTGCTTCTTATCGGTTCGACGTAGATTCATCCAACCATCCTCGTTGACATAAACTCTGGCAATAAGAGCATGGTGACAATTTAGTGAAGCAAGAAGATATGCAGCAAATAATAATTGCAAAAGAAGCTCTGACCAAAAATGCAGAATAAAAAAAATCTTAAGCGAGTAGATGGGTCAAATATACCATTAGATCTCATTGTTATCCATATATGTAAAAAAAGCGTGTGTATGAGTCAGCTTCCAACCTATACATGAGGTGGTGTTGAATGCTAAATTGAAAAATAATAAATGTACCCCTTCTTTAAAATCTTAAACTTTTAGATGGAATACTTGAATAGTTGTTCTTCCGGTGGTTGCTATCACGATCATAATTATCAAAATCAATCCGATTGTCGATTCGGACAAATCATCGGGTCGCCGAATCGATGACTCAATTGGTACACACACACACACACACATATATATACACAAATTTGATATAAATTTTTGCTATGGGTCAATTTGGTAAAAAATCTTATTCACATTGGACCGATTTCGATTTGATATGAACCTATCCAGTGTGAACACTCTGATCGGTTCTTGATCGATTCATTTGCAAATTGACCAAATACGCACATCCAAACGGATTACTTTCCGGTTCAACTATTTACGAGCCGGAACGACTAGTCCGATCCGATTCTGAAAACTATGATCACGATCTTTACTCAAGCAAAAGCATTTATACAAGCATATTCTTATTTATGAACAATCAATTTTCTTCAAATTAGTCTGTCTTCTATGTATTCTACACGAAGTGTTTTTTCCCTTTGTGGGAAAGGACTAACACTTAATCAATGATGATTTTAAGTATGTATATTCTTGGTCAAATATTTCCCAAACAACGCATGACTTATTTTTTCCTCTTTTGTTGCATCTCGTCTTTTAATATTTGAGTGTTCTATACCAAAAGACTCGATGTTAAGTTGTGGAGTTTAATTATTGTCATTGTGCGAAGTCAGTGTTGTGAGGGTTGGAAGGGGGTAGGGAGCCTCCTCCTGATGTCCGCTCCCGGACAAAAATTTCATTACAATTTATGAATTTTCACATTTGTAATTTTGATTTTGCCCTAGTTTGTCTTATAAATAGGGAGTCATCATTTACATTTTATCATTAACGTCATAAAGGGAGGGAAATATTACAGAAGATTGGTGGTGTATTTTTCTCTCTCTTTTTTTTTCAGTATAGTGAATTACTGCTGTAATAAAAAATGAGGCAGTCTCACACTGAGACGAACATCTATAAATCTTGCGTGTTGAATGTCATTTTTTTTCTTTCTTTGAATTATTTGCTCTCGATGAAATAGACTTAATGTTTTAATTCATAACACCCAGACCCATGCATCACATAAGAAATAAGTGTTGACTGGCGCAAGCGAACAAGGAAGTTTACCATTTCACTATCAGTCAGTTATTCAGCTAGGCAGGGTATCAACGCTAGAGGAAGTGTCTAAATGCATCCAGGGACCAACGAGTACTTCAATTGGTCCATTCTCTCTCCTCTTTCACTAGCAAGTGGCGAGTTTCCTTTTTTTCTTGGTACACTATGAGTTTCAATCTTATAAAAATGCGATATCACAAAAGTGTAACCCTTCCGAGCCTAGCGGCTCATAGAGGCACGAGCATAGGTTAATTATTTCATTGATCCATGTGTTAAAGTTTGTATGGTTATCGATTTTTTATACGCGCTTTATCTTTATGGTAAGCGCAGTGTGTAAAGAACTAGAAAAAAGAGAACAAACAATTCTTCGAGAATTACGAGAAGATGTTCTTGAAGCAGAAACAAGTCAAAGAATCTTGGAAATTTTATTGATCGTTCTACTTCCAAACAAGAACAATTAATGGTGAATGACTAGTTTCATTTGAGTTAGACAATGATATGAAGCCCTTGACTTTAGCTTCCTCAATTTCACTTGTGATATTACTCAATCGATCCACCTGTTATATGTTCGAGCTTTCTTGCATACATTGTACAATCTATAACAAATAGACAATGGATGTTAACTAGAAAAGTGATTATTACTAAAAGAGAGTATTCAACAATTGATAATTTTTTGTCGTTGAAAAGCTATCACAAATTTTCATTTTTTGCCACATCCAACCTGTTCACCACATCAGCATATGCGCAAAGTAGAAGGATGTAGGTATGGATGAGAATCATATTTGGAAGTTAAATGGCAGATTTGAAACAATTTAAAGTACAGGGACATAATAGAAACATTGGGTGGAAGTTTAGAGACACGAGATAATTTAAGTCAACATCCTTCTAATTGGCAGTCTGTCAAACCCCAAAAACCCTTCCTCCACCTACTTCCTGCTAAACCCTGTAAACCCTATCGCCATGATCACCATGAACCCTACAACTGCTAAATTCACCCACGGTCACCTGCCCCGCACCCCTTCACTTCATCCCCACGGCCTAAATTTCTCCAGACCCCTGTCTTGCCTCTCCTTCAGCATCCCCCGTCGACCAATTCCCCCTTTATCCTACAAACCTATCAAAGCCTCCATATCAAATCCTGGAAACCATAATAAACGACCAAAGTTCTTCAATTTTCCAATTTTTTACCCAAGAGGGCCGAAATCCATCGTTCAGAATTCACATTTTTCGTTTTTGGCCCCACTAGAAACGACCCTTATTTCCACCATTACTGCTTTCTCTCTCTTGTTTTTCCAGTTTTACTTTACTCGCAAACCTGCCATTGCCGCTCCAGTTTTATTGCCGCCCATTGTAGAAACTACTACAAAAGATGCGCCTGAAGATGAAGGAAGAGAGAAATTCCTCGAAGAACAAGTGCTTTCGAATCCATATGACATTGACTCATTCAAGAACTTGTTGGAAATCAAATTCAACTGCAGAAAGTTTCCTGAAGCAATTGGCGTTCTCGAAAAGTTAATAGAGCTCGAGCCAGAGGAAACCAAGTGGCTTTTGATGAAAGCCCATTTCTATATTTATACTGGAGATAATGAGTTGGCGACATATGGATTCGGTGAATTATTAAAAAAGGACCCTTTTCACGTGGAGGCATACTCCAGGTTGTTGATTGACGCCTCGCAGGAGGAATCTAGCAAGAAACTGGAAGAAATTGAGAAGAGCGTCGGGGAGGTAATGAATGTGTGTAAGAAGAAGAATAAGAAGTTTGAGTTGAGGGAATTTAAGCTGTTGCTAGCGCAAATTCGGGTTATGGAGCGTAGATATGATGAGGCCTTGAAGGTTTATCAGGAGTTGGTGAAGGAGGAACCGAGAGATTTCAGACCGTATTTGTGTCAGGGCATAATTTATACATTATTAAGGAAAAATGTTGACGCGGAGAAGAATTTTGAGAAGTTTAGGAGATTGGTCCCTAGAGCTCACCCCTATGCGAGGCACTTTGATGATGATTTAGTTGCGGCCAAGATTTTTGGTCAGAAAATGGAGAATGAGAGGGCTGCAGCAAAGGGTTAAGAGTCATTTCCTTTGATAGTTTAATGGTGCCATTCATTTCTTATGCCCTCTACAGATAATTTATTTTGTCAATGTTTTTTCTCATGGACAGTTGATATTGTCTTTAATATTGGTTTAGAAGGTAGGATTTCATATGATATTTTAGTAATTCGGTTGACATTGATAGAAATTAGAATAATTTGGAAATGATTTTGTGGCTTGGTAGGAAAATGTAGGAGTTTTGATTCCTTGAACTATATTGATGCTCTTATATGGCAAAATTTATCGGCAAAAGGTTGTTACTTTTATGCTTCCGTGTGATGTTAGGCGATCAGTAATGATATACAAGATGTCAAGGAAGCTGACTTGATTTGGTTACAGGTTTATAAGAAAGACAGAAATATGGTCCATAAAGAGTTCCGAGTTCCGACAGAGCTATTACAAGTCTCATTTTCTTTCATAATCCTCTGTTTGGGAAGAATTTTCTAACGGTTTTATAAATAGGTAGAAATGAACGGTGTATAAGTTGACAGACTTGTGGATCCATTGGACCTTTGGTTGAAATGAAGTTTGATCGTGTATAAATTGAGACTGTTTAACTAAGTTGAATCAAACTTGACAAAATTACTATGTTCTCATAGTTTTTATGCACATATGGTTTGTGCCTTGTAGTATTTGTTACAAGCCCATGTTGCAGTGATTTATTTTCACCTATAAACTTGCTATTTTTACTTTGGGGATTGGAGCACTGAATCTATGCAGCAAGTCTTGTGCAATTTGGGACGAAAGAGCATGTGGTTTTAACAGTATACTATGTTGTAAGAATATGTTCTACTGTCCACTGTTACTTATCTTATGCTGTGTAAAGCTACGCACCATTTTGCATTACTGACTTGTCAAACTTCTTCTCATTCTATTTTTTGCTGATGTTCACTCATTAATTTTTTGCTGTCGTGTCTAGCACAAGTTTATTGAAAATCAGTCTTAGTAGGCCTATACATTTGTTTAGGCATTTCTGTCGATATATTATATACTATACAGCCCTGTTTAGCAAGTGGATTTATGAATCAAATTTGGACTTTTACTATCGAAAAAGGAATTTTTTTTAAACCATCGTAGAAAATTTTCTCTATGTATTGGGGGAGCTGGTACATCTTTGTCTTATTGCCTTCCATATTTTGTTTTCTACTCTAATTGAAGGTAATTCAAGCAGTACACAGTTCAGCTTAATGACACCTATGCTTGCTTGAACTATGTTTGAATTATTTATACTCGCAGCTACAAAATACCAGTAAGAGGGTGGCTCCAGGGGTATGAGAGATTGCATGTCTGATTCATCGACTTTGCAAGTTGTGTTGCCTACAATTTTTTGCTGGGTTTCGATTTAATCTGTCTTTTGCTGGAGTACTGTTAAATTATGTTTCCTCTTAGAGACTCTTCGCTAGGTCTTTACTTCTCGAATATAGCAATATAGAAACTGCCCTTTACACTGTTAGTATGTTTCTAGTGGCGTCAAACAGGGCTGGGCTATCCAGTCTTGTGTTGGGCGATGAGCTCTCCTACTTTTGAAGGTGTTCTGTGCCACTTTGTGTCTCTACAACCAAGCTGGCAAACACCTCTAATTAGAAATGATCTCTTATATATTGTGTAGAATGATCTCTTATATATTGTGTAGAATAAAATATGTCACATCAATGATCTCTTATAGCCTTGACTATGTCAATAATGGACAATGTAACTTCTATTCACCATAAGTGAAAGATAATTTTTGCACCTCTGAAGCTCGTTCTGATCTTGGACGCAGTACATTGGAATATACATGATTAGAATACTTAATTATTGTCTCTGTATTAAACGGTTAACACACTACTATTTTAAGCGCCTGATAATCATTCTTGATTGAGAACAAGAGCGTTGGGATCACATCATTCTTCTAAGAAGAGAAGCATGATCATTTGAAAACATATTGGAATAATGTCTGCAAAGCATACGGCAAATTCCGCAATACTTGCTGTTTTTGATTGCCAGTGTGTTGATTGGACATATTTGGGTCATTCCAAGGGCATGCATTCATTTCTTTCATGGTTTTAAGATTGAAATCAACAGTTTCTATCTTTGTGGACCCTTGTCTATAATTAGAATCTATACAATGACACAATGAACATTGTTTAGAGAATCGTCGAGAAATTCTTTCGATTTTTCTCAAGAAGATAATTAATCATTTAGTTCTCAACGAAAAGTGGACGAAGTAGTGCTTTAGACATCATAGTTTGACTCGATTTTTTAATTAATAGACAACTGTATAAAAAAAGTATTATCTAATATTCGTTTGTCGTTCGATTACCAAGGTAAAAAAGCATGGGAAAAAGTGATTTTGAAAAGAAGTATGGGGCCGCTTGGGATATGACTTCTTTGATTTTCCAATTANAATTGAAAAACACATCTCTATTCCTGTAGTTGGAACCAAGGTTTAAAAAGGCGAAACTAAGTACTGAGTCGATTTTTCTTTATGAGGCGAGGCAGATTGAGGTGTAAGCCTCACAAAAAACAAAAAATCTAAGTAAAAGAATTATAAAATAATACAAAAATACAAAAAAATATAAGTTGGAGCATATCGTAAATAGGATATATAGCCATTAGCATATTGAGATATAGTCCACCTAAAGAAAGAAGATGTTTAGCAAAAAAAGAAATCACTCCATTTGCAATAGAAAAAAAAAGCAGCTTAAACTAAAAAAAAAAAGCCTAATACTCTACACTATTATCACTATTACTAGCATCGTTAATGGAATCATCATCATATCTAATTTCTCCCATCATCTTCCTCTTCGCTACTCTCAATTTCTACAAAATCATCTTCTTCTTTTCCTAATAGATTGACTTTGTGTATGCGTAGAACTTTCAATCCCCTTTAATTGTGAAAAATTTAGACTCGAGTTGTCATCATTTACATCGCATTTATTTGATGGAGCTCCAATATCGTGATCTGCAATCTATTCATCAGCGGATGGAACTTCCTTTAGAATCAAAGGATCTTCACCCTCTTTAAGTGACTTCAATCGTTTATGTCAATCTTTGAGTTTCTTGTTATAATTTATGTAAACCAAAGTATGCAATCTCTTTTTAAATGCGTTTTTAAATGGGCTCTTTTTTTTTTTAAGAAGGGCCATTTCTGATTTCTTTTCTTACAATTGAAAAATCAAATTTTAAATGAGGTACGCGCCTCATGGAGTTTGAAAAATCAAATTTTAAATGAAGCGCATGAGGTGTGCACCTTAAGGCGTGCGCCTCAGATTTAGAGGAGTGAGCCTCATATTTTTAGCCTCAAAAATATCACCTCGAGGCATACTACATGCGTCGCGTCTTACAGAGGCGCGCCTTATTACCGCCTTTTTAAACCATGGTTGTAAGAATATGTTCTACTGTCCACTATTACTTATCTTATGCTGTGTAAAGCTACGCACCATTTTGCATTACTGACTTGTCAAACTTCTTCTCATTCTATTTTTTGCTGATGTTCACTCATTAATTTTTTGCTGTCGTGTCTAGCACAAGTTTATTGAAAATCAGTCTTAGTAGGCCTATACATTTGTTTAGGCATTTCTGTCGATATATTATATACTATACAGCCCTGTTTAGCAAGTGGATTTATTAATCAAATTTGGACTTTTACTATCGAAAAAGGAATTTTTTTTAAACCGTCGTAGAAAATTTTCTCTATGTATAGGGGGGGCTGGTACATCTTTGTCTTATTGCCTTCCACATTATGTTTTATACTCTAATGGAAGGTAATTCAAGCAGTACACAGTTCAGCTTAATGACACCTATGCTTGCTTGAACTATGCTTGAATTATTTATACTCGCAGCTACAAAGTACCAGTAAGAGGGTGGCTCCAGGGGTATGAGAGATTGCATGTCTGATTCATCGACTTTGCAAGTTGTGTTGCCTACAATTTTTTGCTGGGTTTCGATTTAATCTGTCTTTTGCTGGAGTACTGTTAAATTATGTTTCCTCTTAGAGACTCTTCGCTAGGTCTTTACTTCTCGAATATAGCAATATAGAAACTGCCCTTTACTCTGTTAGTATGTTTCTAGTGGCGTCAAACAGGGCTGGGCTATCCAGGCTCGTGTTGGGCGATGAGCTCTCCTACTTTTGAAGGTGTTCTGTGCCACTTTGTCTCTCTTCAACCAAGCTGGCAAACACCTCTAATTAGAAATGATCTCCTATCCATAGTGTGTAGAATAAAATATGTCATGTAAGTGGTCAAGCTTTGACAATTCATAGGCTTGACTATGTCAATAATGGACAATATAACTTCTATTCACCATAAGTGAAAGATAATTTTTGCACCTTTGATACATGATTAGAATACTTAATTATTCTCTCTGTGTTAAACGGTTAACACACTACTATTTTAAGCGCCTGATAATCATTCTTGATTGAGAACAAGAGCGTTGGGATCACATCATTCTTCTAAGAAGCGAAGCATGATCATTTGAAAACATATTGGAATAATGTCTGCAAAGCATACGGCAAATTCCGCAATACTTGCTGTTTTTGATTGCCAGCGTGTTGATTGGACATATTTGGGTCATTCCAAGGGCATGCATTCATTTCTTTCATGGTTTTAAGATTGAAATCAACAATTTCTATCTTTGTGGACCCTTGTCTATAATTAGAATCTATACGATGACACAATGAACATTGTTTAGAGAATCGTCGAGAAATTCTTTCGATTTTTCTCAAGAATAGATAATTAATCATTTAGTTCTCAACGAAAAGTGGACGAAGTAGTGCTTTAGACATCATAGTTTGACTCGGTTTTTTAATTAATAGACAATTGTATAAAAGAAGTATTATCTTATATTCGTTTGTCGTTCGATTACCGAGGTAAAAAAAGCATGGGAAAAAGTGATTTTGAAAAGAAGTATGGGGCCGCTAGGGATATGACTTCTTTGATTTTCCAATTATTGACATTTTCATCTATTTTATGTGTGACATTTACACCTTTACAATTTTATAACGATGCTTAACGTAGTATTAAACAAATATTTCTTAAGTGAATGTATAGATTTCAATCTTAACATCGTAATTAAGATTATTAAAGGCAAAACAGCATGCTGGATTGTCTAAAACATATTTAAGTCGTAATTAAATAATTTAATTAATCTTAGTGGATTTGGACCTACTAACTTAGTTTTATTAGGGTAATTAACTAGGTTTAGCTGTTTCTTTAAGTCAAAATTACTCAGGTAAATAGATCCATTTCG
>CAIGRB010106062.1:6603-40863 GCA_903798255.1 Fraxinus quadrangulata
TTTTTATAATCAAGAATATTTAGTAAGTAGTATTTTGCCTACTAGGAATTAATATTTGAAATGCTCTCAATTTTTTGAAAAAAAAAAAGGAAAATACTCCGAAAGTATTTAAAATATCTTTTTTATATATGTCCATGTGTTGTGTAGGTCTTAATTAGGGTATATGATTCATTGTGACTGATTTCTAATTTTTGTGCTTGATCAGATATGGCTGAATGTATGTACACTTTTAACATTCTTAGAGAGAGGTTGAAAAAGCACAGGTTATGGGATTTGTTGAAAAGCTACGTGCTTATCGAAATTAATAAATGGATATGAAATATAACCTAATGGAACACTTGAATATTTTTGGGACATATTTTTTTGTGATAAGTAGAATATGAAAATTCTAATGTTAGTTCTCATTTGTTGGGATTGTATTACAACATAGATTAAAGTGAGGTTGAGAATTTTAGTACGATTAGGAGGTAAAAATATGTTATGATGTTTACTTGCTCTAACATTTGTCATGACATAGATCTAGTCAGTGGGTATCAATATTACCTTTAGAAAATGTATTGTGATACCTGAAGGATGATGCTATCAGTTATTCTATTGATTATCGAGGGAATAACTTGTGATTGGAATAGATATACAAATGTCGACTAAGGATAAGAGTTAGTCTAGCAAAAATAGTCACGGACTTGTGCACTTTTGCTATATAAAGTAGCATGAAGCATATCTTATAGTGTATATCTTTTAATGATACTATTTAAGAATATGAGATCTATGATAGTTACACAACTTTCTCATTTGTTGAGGACCTCAAGTATCATAATGGAACCAAACACTCGATAGTATTTCTATGAGAGACATTTGCAAAGAAAGTGTATTAGCAATATATCTACGTAAATGATGATATGTATTCATCATACTCTGAAGGTGTCTAGATATATACTTATCGATAATATTGAGTCTTTAGAATTGCATAGAATGTGATACTTAGTGTATTAAAAAAAACTCTTGATTGAATTTTGTGTGCCCATAGATGAACAATTTTGATTTCATGAGTAATCTATTATTGGGATTACAAGATAATGATTGGCATGCACATATAAAGTATGTTAAATGGATTGAGATTGGCTCACTCATACAAGTAGTCGCCTTAGACATTTTGGGATGTGCTGAGATGAGACATGGTAATCATGTTGTGTACATGATCTAGTTTCCTTGATGAGATATCAAGATGAGTTTACAAGAAGTAGTCGATATGGATTTCGCTATACATTCAATCTTTTAGTAGCCAGATCAAGTTCTCCATTTGAGATTACCTAAAGAATCAATGTAAGTGGAACTAAAGTTAGGTATTGAGGAATACTTGAACTAGAATCTGTATAGTGTTTTTTATTTATAAAGAATATGACAGACGCCCTAAAAAAGGGAAAACATATTGTAACATCTATTTCCTACCACGTGTGCTTTTACAACAAATATTAGGTAAATGAGTAAATGGATCCCTAATTTCTTATTGTATAAAACCTTAAGGTTTATATAACATCATATATATTCTTATGACTTTTGATTGTTTCTTGAAATTTTATTTCAGTGTTTCTAATTTAGCATGTTACTAACGACTATGATTAATTTGATTTGATGGGAAATGTCGAGGAAACTAGTTCATCGGCTCGAAAATTGTATTTAACCATTTAGGGTAGATGACACAATTGTGAATACAATGATACAATGTGGGGTTCAAATATATTCCATAAATACTCGAGGAATCGAAATACTTGAATTAATGTTGGAAAATGAATTTAACGAGATGTAATGTTCCTCTAGTAAAGTTACTATATATTTCTAATAGGTTTATAGTATCGTGAGCTCTAATTTGTACTCGATGATCGCATCATCTACTTGCCATATAAATCTTTGTGAGCTAGACCTTGAGAATGATCTAACATGCGATATTCATTATCACTTGTGGTTCGGTTTAAGCCCATTTTGTGCAAATAGAAGATGTTGAAAAATACAGGTCGTAGATCACCTGTGGGATGATCCGACCCACAAGTTATAAAATGGATTGGATTTGGAGGGAGTGATTTGAATAGAATTTAAACCCATAACTTCTGCCAACTCGCACCAACTTTCAATATTTTCTAGTACTCCCATAACTGTCTTGCAATTAAAGAGAGAGTAAAGATGGCATGGAAAATGGTGTAAAATTTGTAAGTGAAAATACACAAAAATTGTAAATGACCTAAAATCACTATTTTTGGCACGAAAACTCACAAAATCAGACACTTAGATTGTGGATAATAATTCCCTTCCATTTGCGATTGGGATTTGGACCATTGGAGAACAAAAAAAATGCAGATTATGGAGCTTTGAAATTTAAGGTAATCATACAAAGATCTTGGAATTCAAAATTTCAAATAAGAAACTTGTCCTAAAATTCATGTTAAAGGCATCCAACAACAACTTGAAGCCTATAATGTAAAGCATAATGCCAACGATAACGAACAACGTGAGAATGTCTTCAATGAAGGTGATTTAGTGATGATTCAGTTGAGGAAAGATAATTTTTTGGGTTTTAAACTAACTAAACAACAATGCTTAGGTTACTGAATCCTCAAGAGATGGGAATTTCTTCAACGTTATATGTAGCAAACCTTCAAGTATTTTCCTGATGATGAATTTTCTCTTTTCCCAATAAACTTGCGGGGGAGTTTCCACAAGTGGAGGAGAATGATACTAATGCAAGAACTGTTCCTACTTATTTATTAGGATTTTATTTCTACTTCTTTTTAAAATAGGTTATTAGTTTTCCATTTTTTTATTATTTTTTTGGGGGGTGGGGGAAATTAATTTCTTTTCATAGTCCATTTGGATAATAAGACTGCCAATGCATATATAAGAAGAGGCTGGGCTTGTTTGTAGATGTTGGAGCATTAGTATATGTAAATGGTTGTTTAGACAAAAAAAAATATTTAAGTTTAATTTACAGGAACGTAATTAAACTCTGAAAAATGGAAAGAAATAATGTAAGAAGAAGAAAACAAAGTGAAGAACGAAATCTGAGGTAAGTGAAAACACTTTCTCCTTAAGATAATATTGTCCCACAATGGTGCTAATGGATTACGACACTTGTCTTCCAAGATGCAACTTATAGTAGAAACACTTCAAACCACAAGTAACAACAAACTTGGAACGATAATTTTCTCTCTATAAGAAAAATGTATTTGAAATGATTTTTGGAGTGTATTTTGCAAGAGTTTTGATATAATGATCCATGCAAAATGATATGAGATGCATAATGGACATTCAAATGGTCCTATATATATAGAGGGAGAAGGTTGTGAGTGAAGTGTCACACCCCAAACTTAGCAACCCTCACAAAAGGAAGCATTCCTTACTGTCACCGGCCTCTCGCTCGAGCAACAGTGACACATTTTCATCAGAACATCTCTCTCTCTCTCTCTCTCTCTCTCTCTCTCTCTCTCTCCCCCCCATGTAGCTAACTACTGCTCGAGTAATAGGAGAGCTCTAGAATTAGTCATTTTTTTCTAACTCATATTTTCTCTTTGCTATCCCATTTTGGATTGTAATTTCTTATTCATTCGGAATTGGTTTTGAGATTCCAAATAGACAAGTTTGTCTATTTATATTCATAATTTGACTATCGGATCAAGTTCGAATATTTGAACAAAGTTGACACAAAAGTCACTTTTCCATACTTAACTAAATATTATTTTCTTTCTCTATACCAAATTCCAACAATCTACCATATGAATGGAAATTCAAATATGCTCATGCTATGCAGAAATATGATGCATTGTAGAGAAAGAGCGGAAAAATACTGCATTAGGTAAGGTAGCTTTTGGCTTTGAGCCTTCCGTAGTGAAATACTATCGATTTTACTTGCTAATTGGTGAATATGATGTCTTGAATCATTCAACTGTTGGTGTAAATCAAGATAATAATACGCACACAGATATCTTTCCTTAATCATTTATGGTTCTCATGACTTGGTTCATTTTGACCTTGAACCACTCTTGGGTTTCATAAGTGTTTGGAAAATTTAAGACTTTGAACAATTTTGATTGAGTTGGCCCCACTTCACACTTAAATAGGTCACCTCGTATTAAGAGTATTCTACCCTACTCCACTTGATTTAATCAAGATATATAAATCATTAAAAAGATATCTTAACTTTAATATTTGTAGAAAGTAATTTAATTATCATAGGATGAGTTAGAAAACAATTTCCTAAGTTCTTTATTGAATCTTTGTAACTTAGTTGTCCCCTTGAACCAAGATCTTGGGATCTCCAGTCAACAAGGTAGAGTTACAATTACCAAAATCCTTACGTAGTAGGCTTTAATCATATTCCTTTTGATAGGCAACATACTTGATCTCTTGGTAAATCTTTAGTAAGTGGACCGCGATGTTCTCCTCTGACTTCACATAATCTATGAAGATGATACTATTAGAGATCAGTTGCTAAATTATATTGTGTCTACGACGTATATGTCTAGACTTATCATTATATATGTTGCTTTGAACTATTCCAAAAGTTGATTGACTATCACAATGTATACTAATTGTAGGTATCAACTTAGGCCAACATAGAATATCTTCCAAGAAGTATGAAGTCATTCTGCTTCTTCTCCAACTTTGTCCAAAGCAATAAACTCTGATTCCACTGTTGATCAAGTTATACATGTTTGCTTTGCCAATTTTCATGATATAGCAGCTCCACCAATGGTAAATATATAACCACTAGTAGACTTAGAATATTTTATATCACAATATCCTTCTAATACCGTGGGATATTTTGTGAAGTTTAATATATAGATTAAAGTATACTTTAAATACCTAAAACCCTTGTTAAAACCTTCCAATGATCATGTCTTGGATTAGTTGTGAATCTACTAAGTTTATTCACATCAAATGCTATGTCCAATAGAGTGCAGTTTGTAATATACATAAGACTGCATATAACCTGTAAATACTTTAGTTGTGATACACATTCACCCTTATTTTTGAGTAAGTTTAAACTTATGTCAATAGGGGTTTTCGTATGACTTTTCTTAAGTACATTATACCTTTTAAATATACTCTCAATATAGTAAGATTGGGAAAGTATAATTTGTTCTGATATTTTAGAGATCTTAATCCCTAATATTACATCAACCACACCCAAGTCTTTTATATCAGAATATTTTGTTAGCAATCTCTTGGTGTTTAATATTATTTCGTGATTATTGGCCATTATCAACATGTCGTCTACATCTAGACATACTATCACGTAAGCTTTTGGTGTATGTTTAATGTATACACACTTGTCACACTCATTTATCTTAAACTCATTAGATAATATTGTTTTATCAAACTTTTGATGCCATTATTTGGGAGCTTGTTTCAATCCTTACAAGGATTTAAGCAGTTTACAAACCTTTTGTGTAATACCCCGAATTTCACATCACATTTGGCCAATATGATTCATGCATGCTATTTGCAATGTCATTTGCATCCATTCTCCTAATTGCAATTTTTTTTAAAAAAAAACAAAACTGTATATTTGATTATTGAGAACATGAGATCTTTATATGGTGTTAGCTTTCGACTCCTCAACCTGGTGATGAATTCTACATCGAGTGATGATAGAGAAGCTAGGTTAATCTAGTTGTGGAAGATTGACTTGTTAAGCAATTGGAACCTTGAAATGTCGGAATTAGTATCGATAACTATTATATATTTCCATTCGGTTGATCAAGGTCACCATAAACCCTAAATCAGTAATTGGCTTATTTGGGACATGAAGCATGAAGTGAAATGATCACTACACAATAATATGAGTGTTATATGATGTTATAAATATTGAGGTGCGAATTGTTGAAATCGATCGAAGATCGGGTATCAATCGGGTAAGTAATTAAATGAACGGTTGAGGAAGTAATGCTATAAAATATTTTGAGATCTTAGGGCAGGTAAATTGGATGGTAAACACATTAAAATAAGTCAAGAATACTTGATTTTTACCTGCAATGATATGTACAAAATCAGATTTTAACCCCAACAGACTACCTCAAGCTCAGCCACCTTCTATTTGTTGATTTATCCTTGTAATGGTAAATTCCTTCACTCTTAAGCATTATCCACATCTACCACTTCTTTAAGACTTCAAATATGTGACATATTATCCATAAATGTCATGCAAACCGCCCAAGGAGTGATACAAAATCAGAATGTAACTAGAAGGTAACACATCTTACTTAGCATGTGATGATTTGTCACTTTAACATCAAGTTCTTTCAACCTTAAGGCTTCATCGCGTTTTCTAAAGCCTTATCACCTTATATTGGATAGATATGTATCTTATAAGTCACATAAGGGTCCAAATATGGGAAAGGAAGAGTCAAGTATGGCTGCTTGAAACCACATCATGCTTGGACACCTCATGCTTAGAGACATTTGTTCTTTAACCACCAATTTCTTCATCCTTAAGTGTCAAGCACGACCCCATCCCTTAAGAACCTTTATATAGCCCCTAAAGAGGACATTTAACCCTAAAGTTTCTTCAAGTTATCCCCAAGTGAACCAAGTGAAGAGGAAAACAAAAGTCTAGCACTCTCAAGTACACATTTCAACCAAAATTTCTCCAAGTTTGAAGGTAAGATACTTTAAATGCTCAAGTGGTAGGATTTCATGGTAATATTTATACTTAAGCTATGCATGAAAAACAAAATATGAAAGTTGTGAATAAGTCCACAAAGTTAGATATCTATTTATGCCTTAGGCCAAGTTCGAAGGCACCGGCAAGCCGGGATGTGCAAGTATGTGTTTGAATACTTTCTTTTGTGTAGATTAACATGTTAAATCTGAGAATGGTATCTTACTATCTTACTGAGTATACTTTATACTCATAGTATTTTATACTAAATTTTCAGATCCATAATCATTGAGTTGATGGAAGTCAGTCGGCGTACTCGATGATGGGTTAAGGACAAAGTTATTTTGTATCAAAATTTCATGTTCGTATGTTTTGCTCGAAGACTGTTTTCCATATGTTTTTCTTGTAATATTATATGTAAACATGTATAATACATGATGTAATATGGTACTGGAAATAAATTTTGTAATCATATCTTTCATGTTATGTTAGGAGGCAATTTTATAGATATTTTCCTGCAATGATAAAAGAGGCAGAAACTGGACAGGTTTTTAGGGTCAATTCAAAATGTCATTACTAGTACTATAAACACTTATTGGAGACTCTAAAAATACTTTTGAGTTCCTCTTTAAGTTATCTTAATATGAGCATAAGAATCGATCAATTTGGATATATGTGGCCTGAGTTATAAATTTTTAAAAGTCGAAAGGTCAATCTGAAGTTTCTGTGCAATACCTCACTGTTTTTAGTAAAATGTCTATATCATAGTATCTTGGAAATTTTCCATATTTTAACATAGGAAACTACTTCAAAATATCTTTCAAATGCTGCAAATTTCATAGAAAATGGAGTTGGGATGAATTTTATAAAAAGATTTAAACTGGCTGCCCCAATTAGTTGTGATAGCACTGAGTTTGTATATGTAACGAATACTTTCAGGTCAGCATGCACTTCTCCTGACCATTAAATTTTACAGAGATATTTTACTATATATTGAAAATAAGTTTTCAGTATGTATTACATTTTATTTAAGAGTTTTGACATGTAGCAATGGTAGAAGTTATTATGTTTAGTACGTGACACTAGAAACTTAAGTTCGGGGTGTCACATTTTGTTTGTGATTAGGAAAGATGAACTCTTCGGGTTGTTACATGTATATCTCCAATTCTAACTCACCATTTAGAAATGTCATTTTTATATCCATTTGACGAATCTCAAAGTTATGTAATACTACAATAGCAATTAACAACCTTATGGAGGTGATTCAAAGAAGTCAAGTCTTTCTTTTTGTTTATATCCATTGACAACCAATATAGCCTTGTATTTGTCAATTGATCCATCAAGTTTTAGTTTCCTTTTGAAAATTCATTTACACTTTAAAGGCTTGTTCCCATGAGGTAAATCAACTAACTTCCAAATATGATTTTGCATTATAAAATCTATCTCATTATTGATAGCTTCTTTCCAATGTGGTACTTCCGGTGTAGACATTACTTCACTGAAAGTCTTTGGTTCATTTTCTATCATATAGATTAGAAAATATGGGCCAAACAAAGTGAATTTTCTACTTTTACTACAATTTGGTTCTTCCTCATTTAAAGTGTCATTTGTAGTATCATAAGTTCTTTTATTTGAACGTGCATTGTCCGTGCTTTTATATGGAAAAATATTCTCGAAGAATGATGCATTTCTCGAATTATTGTTCCTTCATGCACATCTTGAATTTCAGATTTATATACAAGGAAACGATATGCACTACTATTATTGGAATATCCAATAAATATGCAATCAATTGCCTTAGGACTGATTTTCACTTCTTTAGGCTTAGGTACTTCAACCTTAACCAAACACCCCACACTTTCAAGTATTGATAAGAAAGATGATGAAATTTCCGTAGTTCATATGGAGTTTTTTCCATTTTCTTAAGGGGTATCTTGTTAAGAATNCTTCAGTATGTATTCCATTTTATTTAAGAGTTTTGACATGTAGCAATTGTAGAAGTTATTATGTTTAGTACGTGACACTAGAAACTTAAGTTCGGGGTGTCACATTTTGTTTGTGATTAGGAAAGATGAACTCTTCGGGTTGTTACATGTATATCTCCAATTCTAACTCACCATTTAGAAATGTCATTTTTATATCCATTTGACGAATCTCAAAGTTATGTAATACTACAATAGCAATTAACAACCTTATGGAGGTGATTCAAAGAAGTCAAGTCTTTCTTTTTGTTTATATCCATTGACAACCAATATAGCCTTGTATTTGTCAATTGATCCATCAAGTTTTAGTTTCCTTTTGAAAATTCATTTACACTTTAAAGGCTTGTTCCCATGAGGTAAATCAACTAACTTCCAAATATGATTTTGCATTATAAAATCTATCTCATTATTGATAGCTTCTTTCCAATGTGGTACTTCCGGTGTAGACATTACTTCACTGAAAGTCTTTGGTTCATTTTCTATCATATAGATTAGAAAATATGGGCCAAACAAAGTGAATTTTCTACTTTTACTACAATTTGGTTCTTCCTCATTTAAAGTGTCATTTGTAGTATCATAAGTTCTTTTATTTGAACGTGCATTGTCCGTGCTTTTATATGGAAAAATATTCTCGAAGAATGATGCATTTCTCGAATTATTGTTCCTTCATGCACATCTTGAATTTCAGATTTATATACAAGGAAACGATATGCACTACTATTATTGGAATATCCAATAAATATGCAATCAATTGCCTTAGGACTGATTTTCACTTCTTTAGGCTTAGGTACTTCAACCTTAACCAAACACCCCACACTTTCAAGTATTGATAAGAAAGATGATGAAATTTCCGTAGTTCATATGGAGTTTTTTCCATTTTCTTAAGGGGTATCTTGTTAAGAATGTTATTTGCCAATAGAATAACTTCCCCCACAAATTCTGAGCTAGACCCGAACTTATCAACATTGAGTTCATCATCTCTTTAAGAGTTCGATTTTTACATTCAAAGAAACCATTTGATTGGGGCGAGTGCCATTGTTCTATTAATGATTCCATGCTCGGAACAATATTCTACAAACGGTGCCCCCTATTCATCACCTCTAACACTACGCATACTTTTTATTCGTTTATCAAGTTGATTTTCAACTTCCGTCTTACAATGTTTAAAGACATCTAAAGCTTCATCTTTACTTCGTAGTAGAAAAACATAACAATACTTTGTACAATCATCAATGAAAGTTATAAAGTATTTCTTACAACCTTTAGTTTGAACAAATTTCAAGTCACATATATTGCTATGTATTAACTCTAAAGGTGTCGTGTTCCTTTGAATTGAGCGAAAATGTGTTTTGGTCAACTTTGCTTCAACACATACTTCACACTTGTGATTAGGATCAATCTTAAACGTCGGACTTAAACTTTGATTCATAAGTATGTGCATAGAGTTGTAATTGATGTGTCTTAATCGACTATGCCATAAACAAGATAACTCAAGCATATAAGTAGAATTCAAAGTTTTATTCATAATGGTTTATTTTGGTACAATTGTAAGAACGTTCATTTTGAACATTCCATCACATAGGTATCCTTTACCAACATACTTCTCATTCTTAATGAGTACAAATTTATTGGATACGAATACAAGTTTAAAGCCATTTTTGCTAAGTAGAGACCCGGATACAAGATTCTTACAAATGTCTGATACATGTAGGACATTGTCGAGGACGAGCTCTTTATCAGATGTCATCTTCAAAGTTACTTTCCCTTGTCTTTCAACTTTAGAACTTGCACAATTTCCCGTGAAAAATTGTTATCCATTTAATTCTTTGTAGTTAGAGAACATAGTCTTGTATGCACAAATGTGACGGGTAGTATCAATATCAACTCACCATTCCCTTGAATTTTCAACATTGTTACATTCAGAAATAACCGCTGAAAGATTCATCTCCTGTATTTCTTCAGAAAATGTGTCTCTTTTAACCACATTTGCTTGTACTTTCTTCTTAGGCTTTCAACATTCATTAGAGTGATGTTCGACTTTTCCACAATTGTAACAGTTGTTTTTAAATTTCTTGGCATTCTTGGAGTTGTCTCTTTTTGGTACAACATCGGAGATCTTACGTTTCTTGTTGACAACTTTTGAACCAGTTTCAACAAAATTTGCTCCAAGTTGAATAATAGATTTCCTTTTGGTGTTTCTATTGTCTTCCTCAATACTCAAATGAACTATCAATTCCTCCAAATTCTTCTCCTTGCATTTGTGTTTGAGATAGCTTTGAAATCTCTTTACATATGAGGGAGCTTCTCAATTATGGCTGCAACTTGGAAGGATTCGCTTAATTCAATCTTTTCAGCATGTATGTCATGAAGTAGAACTTGAAGTTCTTGTACTTGACTTATCACAATTTTGGAGTCTACCATTTTATAGTACAAAAACTTGACAACAATGAACTTCTTTGTTCCGACATCCTCGGTATTGTACTTCTTGTCCATCGAATTCCATAGATCCTTGGCTAAGTCCATTGAACTATACACTCCACAAAGTGTATTGTCCAATTCATTTAGGATGTAATTTTTGCAAATGAAATCATAATGCTTCCATCCATCTAATGCAATAATCGACTCATGATTATTTTCTCCTTCTTGTATAGCAAGAGCCTTTTCTTTTATGAATTTTGTCAAATTCAAAGTAGTAAGATAAAACAACATCCTTTTTTGCCATCATTTAAAATCCACACCTGCAAACGTTTTCAATTTTTTCCCATGTAGGATGTGAGAGTTTGATATAGGTATGGGCAAAGGTGAAACCACATGGTTGTACCATTTGTTGTTTGACTCGAAGTAGTTCCAACATGATTCATTTCTGTTATAAACAAAAGTTCAACGTATAACAAAATGAAAGAAAGGAATATCACACAAAGGCTTGTTCCAAAGTTGAAGAAATGATGTCCAACAACAACAAACAAACGAATATTGTCTTAAAATTGTTGGCGTGTTAGTATATGTAAATGGTTGTTTAGACAAAGAAAATATTTAAATTTAATTCGCAGGAGCGTCATTAAACTTTAGAAAATGGAAAGAAAAAAGGTAAGAAGAAGAAAATAAAGTGAAGAACGAAATTTGAGGCTAGTGAAAACACTTTCTGCTTAAAACAATATTGCCCCGCAACTGTGCCAACGGACTACGACACTTGTCTCCCAAGTTACAATGGATAAAACTTGTGGTAGAAGCATTTCAAATCACAACCAACAACGAACTTGGAACGATAATTTTCTCTCTAAAAAAATGATTTTGGAAAGTAATTTGCAAGAGTTTTGATGTAATGATTAATGTATAATGGACGTCCAAAGGGTTCTATATATAGAAGAGATAAGGTTGAGAGTGATGTGTTACGCCCTAAACTTAGTAATCTTCACGAAGGGAAGCATTCCTTGTTGTCACTAGCCTGTAGCTGGTCTCTTGTTTGAGCGACAGTGACACCTTTTCATCAGAGCCTCTCTCGCTCGTTTGTCGCTAGACTGTCGCTCAAGTAATAGGCGAGTTATGGAGATAGCCATTTTTTCCCAACCCGTATTTCCTCTTTTCTGTCCAACTTTGGATCGCAATTTCTCATTCATTCGGAATTGATTTTGAGGTTCCAAATATACCACAACGATCTACTCGACGAGTAAAACTGTTCATAATTTGACTATCAAATCGAGTCCGAATATTTGAGCAAAGTTGACACGAAAGTCACTTATTCATACTTAACTAAAGTTTATTTTCATTCTCTAAACCAAATTCCAAAAGTAGAGACATCTCAAATTCATGATTTAGTTACTGAAATAATAATCTCTAGCTCTTAGCTTTTCCTTGTTTTACAAGGTTAGACCTTCGCTTCTACACCACTATATGTCAAATGCACATACACACATTTACCAGTGTACTCTAGAGAGTTGCATGGGAGACAGTAATTGACGTCGTCCAATATGGGTAGATGAGACTAGATGTTCCTATAGCTTCTTGGATTGAGTTTGAGACTGACGGACATAAAGACAAGTAGTGATATTGTAGTTGGGATTCATTCTCAATATCGAAAATTATCTAATGAGTGAAATCAAGTCACTGCCAATTTCTTGATATCATGAACAAAGTTTGCTAGATTAGCCATGGCTTTAGACTTACCCTCATTTCCAAATAATTTCTCATTTAGTGTCAAGATTCTTTGGCTTATTTCATTGTCTTCCATCAACCTTCTAAACCCTTCTTCTAATTCCCTTCTTCCAAACCCTCTAATCTTTACTCCAATTTGCCAGGCATCAACAATGTAGGCACAATTCACAAACTGATCTCCGGCTACTGGATAGCACAAAAGAGGTTTCTTGCATTGTATAGCCTCCATTATGGAATTCCATCCACAGTGTGTAAGATAACACCCCACAGCCTTGTGTCGCAGCACCTCGATTTGCGGAGCCCATGAAACGATTATTCCTCGTCCTGACACTCTCTCAGCATACCCCGATGGTAACCCTTGGCGCCACGAGGACTCTAGAACCCAAAGGAATTGCCTCCCGGATGCCTCGAGGGCCATTGCTAAGTTATTAATCTTGAGTTTTTCAAGCGGGCTAACCCAACTTCCAAATGAAATGTACACGATTGAACCATCATTTTGAGTATCTAGCCAATCTAAGCAATACTTATCTTCTTGCCAGAAACTGGGACTAATCTTGCTTGTTGTCGAGTGCATATTAAGAGGTCCAATTTGGATATTTTGTCGAACACCAGTCAATGTAAACTGTTTTTCTTGGCATTCATCTGGAAATGTATTCATTAGGAGCCACTTGAGGTTAATTGATCTATCCAATGTTCTTGACCAGAATTTGAATCTCGAATTTCTTGCTGCTGAAGAACCAATTAGCCATGGTAGATCATCTGTAGTCAGTGTAGGTTGGCCTGGATACAAGCATATAGGACTTTTATGGAGTGGACACCCTGCAGGTACATATATATAAATTTGTTTGATTACAACATAACAACTATTGCATTAAATATTACACTAATTATTGGGGATGTAACAAAGCTGCCAGGAGAAGGGATAAGTGTTAAGAATCACCTCAAACTTTTGTACTGAAAAGTAGCTGGATCCTTTTTGACAAAACAATCGAACAATAAGGGTTCATTTGGTTTACTATTTTCAGTTTTCAATTTTGCAAAATACTCAAAACCTATTTGGTGTGATATTTTGAAAATATATTTTGGAAAACAATGTTAAATTTATGACATGAAACTCAAAATGTATTTATTGCATTTTTAGTGTTTTTGAGTGAAAATTATAAAAACGCTCAAAAAATGGGAAAAAAGTTTTAAAAAATAAAATTCTAAAAAAATTAAAGAAAATTTTAAATTTTAAAAACAATATATAAATCATTCAATTAATAACGTGGAATCGGAATATATATTAGTTGATAATATATTAACATAGAATAATCAAATTTCATAGAATAATTACCATTAAACAATTTTCTCAAAATTTCAAACAAAACATATTTTCTAGTTTTGTGATTTGAGAAATAACTATTCACAATGATAAGCTAAATGTACTTTTAGCAATCTTAAAATGGACTCTCAAAACAGAAAACTAAAAATTGAAACACAAATCAAATGAGCCCTAACTCCTTGCGTTAAAAAAATTGTGAACAATATGTATTTACGGTAAAAAAATATTTGTAGTTAAAAACTTTTTCTTGTTTTCTTGTAGTCAATTAGAGTTCAATTTCAGGAATTTGGAGCTCTAAAAGCAATCTCAAATGACTTATCAGTGGTTAAAAATCTTAATAGGTACTATAGATTGGATTGTTTCCTTATTATCAACTTTTTTTTTTCGAATAATCACTATACTTCCAAAGTTGTTTCGCATTTCTCACCGTCTTTTGTCGATTGAAAATTAATGACTTTGATAACTTGACAAATGGAATCGTTAATTTTTTAAGTGATCATGAGTGATGAATGAAAAACAATGTTAGAAGTTAGCAATTGCTTGGGAAATCTTTTAAAATATTGACATTAATTTGAGGTTTAACAAGTGATAGGAAACAAATTTAAAAGTACATTTACTATTCAAAAAAATTATAAAATTCAGTGGATGTTGAGAAATACTGGCTATTGGGATTTTTTAACCCCTGGCTTGTTAGGGGTGGTAAGATCTAAGTTTTATAAACTGAACTCATTTGTCTAGTAATAGAATATTCTTTCAAACTGATAATCTCATTGGAAATTATAGGAGGTCTCCCAATTCACATGAATTTTAAAAGATTAAGAATTTTAATTAATTTTGTGAATTTGAATAGGCTTTCAAAAAATTCACAAGAATCTAATTCAAAATAGTAAAATTTTAAAAGAGTTTGTTATATGTATTTTTAAGTTTGAAATTCATCCAAAAATTTTAAAATCCCTATATTAATGAAATTCATTTAAATCCATAGTTATTGAGGTCACCTAGATTTTAAAGAAATTCATTGAAATCTCAATTGAAAATACCTAGATTTTAATAAATTTCATTAAACCTCAATTGGGGACACTTGAATTTAGATGACTTTTAAAATTCATCAAAGTCTTAGTTGAAGACACCTCGTAAATATGAAAAAAAAAATGAAAAAGAAAAAAATAATCAACAAGCTTAAAATAGCAAATAGCTAACCGTTTTCAGAAATGATGCCAGACAGGACCATAGCAGGAATTGCAGCAATCAATTGATAAGTAGTATGCATGGCTGGCCAAAATCCTGCAACTTGTACTCCATACTTATTAGCAACATTAACAGCCCAAGATGCCAATAAATCAACAATGAAACACAAAATTCCACCATCTCCTTCGTCCTCGTTGAGCTCCCGAACAACATTGTCTAAACGCGATGGCAAATAATCCTCCATAGCCTTTTCGATCGAAAAGAAATCCCGAGGCATTTCTACCGGTAAACCATCCGAAATTGACATGCACGAAATCCCGTCTCTTGCATTGATTTGAGAGGAAATACGATCGTGAATGAATTCGTGTACAATCAACACTGGTTTGAGGCCGAAACTCGGGAGGATCGAAGCTAGTTTAAGCATGGGAGTAACATGTCCCTGTGCTGGAAATGGAATTAGGATTACCTTCTTCTTCATCAACTTCATGCTAATTTTGTGATATTTTTAATCCTCTAGTCCTATCGAAGTTTTGTTCAAAAACCTCGTCCGACAACTTTGCTGAATTAAGAGGTTGAACATAGGTGCAATGCGACTTGTATAGATAGAAAAAGATATAGAGCAAACAATGATTATTATTATTATTATTATTATTATTATTATTATTATTATTATAGTTGGTGAAGGTGAGCCCACTTTGAGGACATTTTAGTTAGGAAATAAAAAGGGGATTAAGCAAACGTGATGTTATTTAACTTTAAAAAAATTGTTACTTCTAGACGTTGTATTTGAGAGTGGAAGGGTGGTTGAGCCGCAATTTTAAAGTTTGTGTTCGTATTGGTGGTTGGAGACACGAATGACCACAGTTAGGTCGACACCTCTTTAACCCCTTCATATCATCTACCCACCAACATTATTATAATTCATTTATTTGCCCCGCGGTAGCTACACAAGCACTAGAATTAGTTGGAAAATTAGTAAATAGGATCTTCATTGTAAGGATCGGAGGTAAGATTGTTGGAAACTTAGTTGCAGATACTATTTTAGAACAATAAAGTGCAGAAAATGATAAAATTTATCGAACGATCGAGACTCGTAATATCACAATGTCCTAAAGTGAAATTACACGCTTTTAACTGTTGTTACATCTTAATCACCCTTAAGATATAATGATCAAATCACTTACTCAACAATAAAAAACAACTTTCATAACTCCTAATATTACTTCAGAACAATATCTCAACAAATAAAATAATACTAGAATTGAGTTTTCTTCAGAAATTACAGAGTTTCCAGTGTTTTTTCCACAAAAAAGAAGAGGTATACATAGGCCATGAATTATTACTTCCAAAATAACTCATAATTAGTAAATTAAAAATGTTGTTTTTAAGATTTCACTAAATAAAAAATCAATATCAATCACACCTCTATCTAAGTAAAACTCCATCCGTTATTTTTTCGACCCAAGGGAGTTCACTCAACCCATTCCCCTGTGATATGTATCTAACTGATGACATGCTCCCCTCTTTGTATTTTTTTTCTTACAATATACTATGGTGGGTTGGTAGATGCCAAGCCCTCAAATATTCCTACTGTTGGTCCTAAAAATGTCCCCAATAGGCACTGTGAAGAATTATTAAATTTGGACCAACCTCAGGCGATCAAAAGCCAGTTAAGTTAAATTGAACCTTAGGCCGATTCTAGTGGGTTAAGCGGACCGGTTGGCAATCGAACTGGTTAACAACCAGGAACCCGTCAAACCCGGTTAAAACCGAGAAGAATCAAGACTAATCTAACCAGCACATTTAAAGCTCTCGTTTGACCCAATTTTTTTAGAATAGATATTATAAAAAGTAATTTCTTTAGAAAATATATATGGTTAAAAAGTACGAAAAATTTTAAACTTACATTCAAAATTATTTTATTGAGAAAATGTGAGTGAAAATAACTTTTTAAAAAAAGTTAAAATTATGCTCCAAAATTTTGAACCTGCATAGTTCATATTCGAACTTGACGATCAAATTTAATTTTGGAGGCTTGACCAGTAAGCTGCCTACGGAATTAAGCCCGATTTGACAATCATTAATTCAAAAATCTTTAATTCTCATACACATTTTCAATAATATATTTACACAATAAAATATTTTATACATAAATCAAAAACATTTACCTACTTTTTAATAACACATTCTCCAAAATAATCACTATTCAAAACTCCATTTTCTCAAAATAATGGTCATCAAACAAGGGATAAGTTAGATCACTATTATTATGAAAATTGTTGGCACAAAAATGTGAAGAAGAATATATTTTGTGAACGGTTGTATATTTCATTCAATTGCGTTGTATTTATAGGCGAATTTACAAAACAGAGATATAAACAAAAATAAAAAATTGATAACTCTAAACTAAAACATTGGACTGATCTATATTCCTTCATTTTATCTTCATTCAGTACCCCCCTCAAGTTGGAGATGGGATTGAAATGTCAAGAACGCCCAATTTGCGAAGTAGGCGATGATAAGCATCACCTCAAAGTGGCTTGGGGAAAAAGGTCAGCTAGTTGATCGCTAGATTGTAAATAGGAACAAGTAAGAAGACCTAGTTGAATCTTTTCTTGAACAAATTTCAATATGTTTGGTGCATTTATCGAATATAAAGTTTTCGATAGTGTGAATAGCAGCTTGGCTATCACAATGAACTGGAACTGGATGTAGATGATTAATACCAAGATTCGAGAGAAGATATTTTAACCATTATAACCCGGAAGTAAGTGTTGCAAATGAACGATATTCCACTTCTGCACAAGAACGAGAAATTGTTGGTTGTTTCTTCGTTTTTCAGAGAAATATGACTAGAACCGAATATAATAAAATAACCAATGGTAGAGCGATAAGTTGTAGGACAGCCGGCCCGATCAAAGTCAGCACCTCAGACTAAAGTAAGATAACTAGATGCAGACTAAAGTAAGATAACTAGATGCAGAAAGGAATAAACATTTACCAACGCTATTTTTAAGAAAGCGAAGAAAACGATTGGCAGGATCAAGATGAGAGGAACATGGGGATTGCATGAATTGGCTAAGAGTATTTACCGCATGCTGAATATCAAGTCGTGTTATAGTGAGATATAAAAGATGATCCACGAGTCAACAATAGACTGTCAATCGGGAAAGGGAATACCATCTCTTGGTCGTAATCGAAGATGTTGCTCCACTGAAAATTTTGATGGCCGAGAACCAATCATACCAGAATCAGATAACATGTCAAGAGTCTATTATCGTTGACAAAGAAAAAATCATTATTTAGAGCATGATACTTCAATACCTAAAAAATACCGAATATTGCCAAGATCTTTTATTGAGAAAAATTGAGCAAGAAATTTTTTATGTCAAAGATGACATCATCATTGTTTTCGGTGATAATAATATCATCGACATAGATGAGAACAAAAATGGAAGTCTAATCATGAATTAAGTAAAAAGACTATAGTTTGAAATAGATTGATGAAAACCTCCATGAATAAGAGTGGTTGAGAATTTGAATAACCATCGACGAAAAGCCTATTTAAGACCATAGATAAATTTATTTAATTTGTATACACAAGTCTCCCCCTTATGAGAAAATTCGGGAGGGAGTTTTATATAAACTTCTTCATTGAAAACTCCTTGGAAAAAGTCATCGTTGACATCAAGTTTGTGCAATAACCAATTTTTAATGGCAACAATGGAGAGAAGGAGATGAACAGTAACTAGTTTGGCAACAAGGTTTCATGATAATCGATGTCTTCAACTTGAGTACAAGCTTTGGCAACTAAGCAAGCTTTATATTTCTCAATAGAACCATTGGACCAATATTAAATATTGTAGACCCATTTACAACCAATGGGTGATTTTCCTTTGGTAAGTAAGCACAAAGACCACGTGCTGTGTGATTCAAGAGCCTGAATATCTTTGGCCATGACATTACGCCATTCTTCTGATTTCATGGCTTGATAAAAAGATTGTGGTTCTTGATTTTCAATAATATTAGTTAGAAAGACCCGATGAGAATGGCTTAGATGGGACAAAGAAAAATAATTTGCTAAGTAGAAAATCAGTTGAAAATTAAATATGCTTACAAATATAATCCTTGAGATGACCCATGAATTCACTAAGGGTGATTACTAATGATAGGAACAAGTGCCATTGAATGTCATTTCAATTAGAGGGAGAATTGTTTGAGCTATCAAACTGAGAAGGTGTGAAAATGGGCACTGGAGAATCGTTGGATTAATCAGTGAGATTTTGAGTGATAGAATCACTTGAAGAAACGTCGGTGGAAATAATCGGTGTGTAAAGTAGTAGTCTAACGTTCCATCATTATTGATTGGAGTAATGGTAATTGAATTTTTGAACGATTGAGATGGAAGATCATAATATGGAATAATCGACTCATGAAATATGGCATCACGGATTAACATAGATTTGATGAGTTTTGAAATCATATATGCTATATCCCTTTTGACCGTACAGATAAAAATATATATATATATATCAGGCTTGTCTCACTCATAAATTTATGTTGAATATTCATATTTTGGCAAAATATAAATGTTCGAAAACTCGAAGAGATGAATATGATGGAATTGTTCCAAGTAAAACTTGATGAGGTGATTCATATTTAAGGATTGGAATTGGAAGTTTGTTAATAAGAAAGGCAGCAGTGAGAATACATTCAACCCAAAAGAAAGAGGCAAGTTTGCTTGAAATGATAGAGCTCTAGCAACATCAAATAGATGTCAATGCTTACGTTTATCATGAAACCATGTTTGAATTTGTTTAGAAAGAAATTTAAAACCATTGTATGTACAAATGGTTTGAAGTTGAGGAAGGAAAATGCCACATTATTAGAGTAGATACGAGCTATTTTTTGATTGAATTGATGATTGATTAAATTAAAAAATGAATTAACATATTGAAGGTTTCAAATTTATGCTTCATTAAATAAATCCAATTACATATTGAAAATCACCAATAATAGCTAAAAAGAAAGGTGATCCATTTTTAGAAAGGTATAAAGAAAGGACCCTAAATGTAACATGAATTAATTTAAGCAATAAGAAGAACAAAATGTACCTTGACAAAAAGAAAGCCGTGATTGTTTCACACACGGACGCACATCACAAACAAAATATTTATTTGCAACAATGAAATCAAAACTAGACCTAGAAGGTTTACCAAAGCAAGAATGCCATTGGTCAAATTTTTTACAATCCTTGAACGAAAAAGCATAATTAAAATCTAAATTTGCATCTACGTAGAGAGAGAGAGAGAGAGAGAGAGAGAGAGAGATCATTTTGAACACTACCCCGGCCAATCTTCTTCTTTATTTCTAGGTCTTTAAATATACATTCAGGTGATGAAAAATTACAACACAATATGTAGACTTCGTTAATTGTGCAATACATAATAAATTGAATTTAAATGAGGAAATGTGAAATACATTCGTGAGAGTAAGTCATGATGAACAATGAATCGTGCCTATATGTGTCATAGATACTTGAGAACCATAAGACAATTGAAGTAATACAATTGTATGAACAATAAATTATGAAGAAAAAATGAAACGGATGTACATAAATGTTTAGAAGCACCTGAATCGATAATCCTATTAGAAGATAGACAAGTAAGAGATGTACCTACCAAATGACTAATGATCCACCATATTCCTCTTTGGCAAGAAGTGCAAGAAGCCTGTTGTATTGTTCAGGTGTCAACTAACTAGCAAAAGTAACGGAAGTAGATCGCAATGTGCTTAATTTTTTTTACCTGCTTATCTAGAGGCCACGGATTTGGTAGCATGTACCAAGATTATGACCATGCTTGTTACAATATTCACAAAAATGACATTGGCACTTTCTAGAAGGGCAAACTGATGGTTTAGACGCTTGAAGCGTTGCCAAATCAACAGGAATTGTTCGAATATTACCTCTTCTTGTTTTTCGTCTTGAAATACGAAATTGTGGATGTGCTGAATTGAAGGAAATGACTCTATCAAGATAATTTGACTACGAATAGCTAAAAAATGGTCATCCATGAAACGATCTTGATTTTGTTGATCAACAATATTTTTAGTATTACAACATATACATCATACATGGAGTGACAGTGATAATGGAATTGAGTTCATTCCATAAAGATTTAAGTTGTCTGAAATATAATGAATTGAGCATGCCTTCCTGCTTGAGGGCAAAAATTGATTGTTTCAATTGATGGATTTTAGGAGCATTTGATTGAGAAAAATGATCCTTCAGATCCATCCAAATTTGTGCTGCAATGTATACAAGATGCTTGGACGAATCTCAAGTGAGACAGAATTAAGAATCCAACTTGCAGCTAAATCATTAAATCATTCCCAATTGGAAACATGATATTTCTCCTTTGAAATTGGGAGTGACATATTAACAAAACCAAATTTGCTTTTTGCACAAAGTGCCATTGTTATTGCATGACTCCATGATCCATAATTTTCACGTGTTAATAGAGGTATAACAAGAACGGTAGATGGGTTATTTAAGTGATGAATGGCATAAAGATCTGATTTGATAGGTGGTGGCGATGATGTTGTGGGCAAGATTTTCATTAGACGTGATGAACAAAAAAATGAATATGAAACAGGAAAATGAAATCGTTTATTGCTCTGATATCATGTGAAAATAGTTAGCACAAAAATGAGAAGAAAAATATTTTTTTGAACTATTGTTTATTTCATTCAATTGCCTTGTATTTATAGGTGAATTTACAAGATACTGTATCCACAAAGATGGAAAATTGATAACTTTAAAATCTAAAAGATTGAAATTTACAAGATATACACAAAGATAAAAAAATGATAATTCTAAACTAAAGATTGGACTGATTTATATTCCTTGATTTCATCTTCATCAAATAATTATATACTTATAAGAGAGAATACTATGAAAATAAACGTGTATTTGAAAAAATAATTTTCAAACTAATCATTACAAAATACATTCAACTATTTAGAAAAAAACTGATCATTATCTATATTTATAAAGTCAAATTTAAATTTAAAATAAAAAAATATCCCTTAAAATATGAAAGAGGGAAAACTCGTAATATATTCTAATGTGATTTGCAAAATAAAAATGAGAGAAAATTTGAGTATTTTAGGTCGTGATTATCATACTACATATTTTATATAATATAATTTTGTCTTATTATGCATCTATTTGGTACCGATTAAAATTCAAATTGAAATCAATAATTAATCACATATTTTATGGGTTCTACAAATTCTCAAACATACATTTCATCAACTTTTATCAAAATTTATTAAAAATCTGATTTTAATCCCACTGGATAGAAATTATATTGCTAAATTTTTAAAATTCATAAATATATGTTATCTTTCTAACGGGAAATGCTACATAAATATAATCGTGTATATAAGGGGGTACATAATGGCCAAGTGGCGACCCCATATTGGAGCCCGACACCCCTCCAATAGGGGGCCGCCACTTGACCATTATGTACATGACTATGTACATGATTATGTACAAATATTATGTACAAATAGCATTTCCCATTTCTAATACAAGTTTTTTATCTTATGTTAGCAATCTCCCACAAGCTAAACAAATGATCATGTGATCCAATGATTTGACCCGGTAAATTGTCGGACCACCAAAATCTTGGTTTGGATTTTCAATCACAGCGCAATTATGAAAAATCTCTTAAGAACCCAAAAAAATAATCTCGTTTCACCAAAAATTTAAACTAATTTGATATTATTGTTCACTACTCGAACACCGGACCTTCCTCTTTTGCAAATTACAAAATCACTTAGATTAAAACCTCAAAAGAAGACGAAGAAAAAAAAATGGAGTTGAAGGAGGAGACCGTCACTGGCGGACCCGGGGGTGCCCACAGGACTAGGGATGGCAATTCGAACTGTTAAAATCGAAAACCGTGGTTAACCGAACCGAATGGGGTGAAAAAAAGGGAACCGATGGTGCAATGAGTTGGTTAAGGTTTTGATTTTAGTGAATCGGTTCGAGGTGGGGTGGGTATGGTATTTAGCGATGGTGCCCCGTCCCTAACTGATTACCCCGTTAAAAAAATATTAATTGGGCAATTGGACTTTCCATTAATCTTTCCCAAAATTAATTGAGCAATCTTGAACTCTTGGGCTCAATTTGAAGGCAATGTTTTTTTTAAAGTAAAACCCAGTGAAGTCCACTAGGATTTCGCCCATGGCCCCAACCCTTAATTCAAGTATCAACCCATTTCAAGTTTCAATTCAACCCTTCCTAATCCTTCGCGTCCAAACATCCTCCGCCTCCTTCCTTCACGCCTCAAACCTCAATCCGCCTCCTTCCTTTACGTCATCCGCTGTCGCAGCTCGCCCAGTCCGGCAGTCACCAATCGCTTCGTGCCTCAACCACTCAGTTTTTGTAGCTCACCCAGGTGATTAGGAATTGAAACCTCAGTTGGAAGTGTTTTAATTGATGTGAATTGAATATATTGTTGCATAATCTCCAATTATGTAAGCCGCCATCGTGTAGAACTCAATTGATGTGAATTGAATATAGTTTTCATTTAATCATTTTTCAGATAATCTACCAAGTGTTTGTAGAAATGTCAAGGCCGTTTCAGCTGCTGAATCTTTGAATTATGAACACTTCATACCAAAATTTTAATACTAGACAACGAGGTTGTCATCAAGCATTTTGGGAATTCTGTATGGAGTAATTGGAGTTTACTTGTAACTATTTGTTTTTATTTATTATAAGAATTTACAAAATCCATCTCATAGATCCAGTATTAAAAATTGACAACTAGAGAATATATAAATTGGCACCAACTTTCTTCAATTGTGGGAAGAATATTATACAAAATTGCCACCAACTTTCTTCAATTGAGTCCTCATACTATGTTTTATTTGATGTGAATTGAATATAGTGTTGCATTTTTTCAATTGATGTGTTTTATTTTTCATTTTCATTTGGAAGTTGGGATATTGTTTGCATTTTCATTTGGGATATTGTTTGCTAAATTGGCTTATTATTGTGTTTTTGTTTTTATTGACTTTTCTTCATAATTTTTTTTTTTTTAATTTGACGGTAGGAGGTTGGAGTTATAAAAAATAATTTATTTTCGTGGTTATTAATCGAACCGAACCGACTTTCGTGGTTATTGTATGGCCAAAAATTTGGTGGTGCGCTCATGGTTTTGGCATAACCGACCCCGAACCGAACCAAACAGTTGTCATCCCTATCCAGGACCCCTCCCCCCCAACTTTTGAGTAATTTTTTTTTTAAATCATGTTTGGTATCAATTGAAATTGAAATTTTAATTTAAATCAAAGTTAACAATTAATGTTAATAACATATTTTATAGAATCCATAACCGTTTAACTTTTATCAAAATTTACTAAAAATTTTATTTTAATCTCCACCAAATAGGGGCAAAATCACAATAAATTTGAATTTCGATAACATGTTAATTTTAAAAATTCTCCGACGATCGTACGCTAATCTAATCTACAAATTGCTTATATCATCTCAAAGTTTATTTCGAAAACTATATTATGGGCATATCGAATAGTTTAAACATATATCGAAAATAGTTAAAAATACGTTAAACGTGAGTCTTAAAGAAAGACGTCTAGCTCACATTTTCTTTAAAAAAATAATTCAATTATTTCATTAACATTTTTTTTTGCGATACAAATTTCTCAATGTAATTTTCATTATTTTATTAGAAAATTTTATATGGAATATGACATCAAAAATTTTCAAAATTTTACATCCAAAAAAGTCATATCTCATGTAAATTTTCGGATGTAAAATTACATGGGGTATGATTTTTTTGGACGTAAATTTTCGATTGTAAAATTTCTCCCAAATTCTTTGAAAGTTCGATTGTGCCCTCCTAACTTTAAAGTTTTGCGTCCACCCCTGGAGACCTTGTTACTGCAAAGAGTATGAATATGTTTCAACTAATCTTCAGAGTCCCGTTTCAAAAGAGTCTCCAAAATCGGCAATCAATGATCATCTATTTCCCGTGTTTCCATCATGGATAATGACATGTCGGAAATCTGTTTTATGATTTTTATCAATCTTTAATCAAATATTTATATATGTTTCAATATAACAAAAAGAATAATGTTGTGAAATGTTTATAAGTCCCTACTTTGAGACTTGGTTTTGAGCCCCATGGAGTACTACTAGTCTATGAAAAGGGGGATAACTTAGATCCTATTTGGTTCTATTGACCTCTTTTTCGCACTTGTGACATAACCAGTAGATTTCGGATCCCGACATCTACGTAGTAGTTTCCTGCTCACTTGAACAATTTTTTTGTAGCAAGTGGCTTTTTCTAGTGGTGTGGAAGGTGATCGCAAGCACTTCTTATTTTATTTCACGTAGTTAAGGGTAGCTTGATTTGGAAGTTCTTCAATAATTTTAGTATTGTAATTAACAAAAAAGGGGTGGGGATTGCAAATCCGATCCGACCCATTTTGAATTGGGTCAATTTTTGTAATCGAATTGAGTCGGGAAAAAAATGTCTTTGTGTTGTAATTATAAGAAATCTCTTGTTCAGAGTAGACAAAATCAACAATGCAGGGTCGAATTTAGGCCAAAACCAACTTTACATGCTTCCCACTCCTATGTAACCTGTTAGGACGGTGGTTGAATTGTAGAACATGAAGATTGATTATTTTTGTTCATGTAGTATTGATATGTTATTTTCAAGCTATTTTCAATTTCCCGTTTTGCAAACCACTCAAAATTTGTTTGGTTTGGTATTTTCAAAAACGTATTTTTGGAAATAAAGTTAAATTTATAACATAAAACTCAAAAATGCATTTTTTTTTTTTTATGTTTTTAGTGTTTTTAGTGAAAATACTCAAAATTTGAGAAATAAGCATTTAAAAAATTATTTACATAAAATTTTTTAAAAAATATAAATATAAGATATTGTTTATGTAAAACCCGTAAACTTACGAGATTGTTGACAAATAATAATGTAGTGAGGAAGGGTATCGTCCAAATGACTAAACTTTAAATTGAACTATATTAATCCGTTATCAAATTCGAATATACGCAACACGTGAGAGATTTATTATTTGTATCTAAACTAAATTAATTATCTAAAGATTTTTTATATGAAATATGAGATGAGTGCGTTGGAATTTCGAATCCACCTATTATTATCATATTTTCAATTCTCGACCTATGTAATTTAAAGTGATTTTTGTATTCAAGATAATAGATAATCCAATTTTACCTAACCATCTCTTGAGAGATATGTGAAGCCTATTCTAAGCACGACTCGATAATACTCATATTCTGATTTTATATGCAAACTAAAACATTCAACTATATAATTATTTATGTGATTGCACACACCATACATATAATTCCAAGATCTATTGCCCGTGTATTGGAATTGCATATAAGCAACTAGCACATGTTGATAACCATTATTTTGAAAAAAAATATTATGTTTTGAATAATATTTTTTGGAGAATGAGTAATTAAAAAGTAGGAAAGTTTTGGATTTATGTGTAAAATAGTTTGTTATGTGAATATGAGGCTGAAAATGAGTATTGGAATTAAAAAGTTTTGTTTTAAATGTAGATAAACAAGGGCTGATTATCAAAATGATGATCAAACAATTAAATAATACAATAAAACATACAAGATCAATTAGGAACATAATTATGCTAAACTACTTGGGTTTTTAACTAAAAATAAGTGTTAGTGCGAAACCCAAAAGTATACGGGATCGTTGACAAGTAATATGTGATGAGTAACGAGTATTGTCCCAAGATGAATAAAATTCAATAAAGTGTAATCGTTTTAAATCAAATTCAAAGTAAGCGAACATAAGAATTTTATATGTATATGGAATAAGTGTATTGAATTACGAATCCACATATTATTATCTATTTCAATTCTTAATTATTTAGCTAATATCTTTCATGCATTCTTAATAATCAATAAATCTATTGTAAGTAATTATCTTTTCAAGACAAATTAAATATATTTTAATCACGACCGAAATCTATTCCTAGTCCGAATTCGAATGACTAGAATGCATTCAATTTCATAATTATCTCAAAAATTACACACGTGATAAACATTATTCCTAATATTTATTGCACCTGTGTTAATCAAGCAGTGTTCTAGATCTATTATTAGCCTCTCAACACTGCAACAAGCAACTATATGTTTAATTGGTAATCAAGCAATCAAATAATAAAATTATGCATGCAAAATTAATCAAGAAAAACAAGAATTTAACAAACTACTTGTCTTAAATTAAAAATAAATAATAAAATATTTCATCTTCATCCAATACATGAAAAGAATTAGCCTAGTATGTTGTTATGTAAATTACACAAATATATTTGGAAAAACATCAATCGGAATGGAAAACAATGATTGGAAAGTGAAAAATCAATTTCTTCGTTAATCTTCAACCCGGATTTTGAATTTTCGATCTCTTGTATTAATTGACTTTGAATCTTGTGCTCGCCTTCTTCTTGTGGTGAAAAATAGGGTTTTGATATGTATTACCATTCTAGCCATCCTTTATATATTAAATAGTATGTTGAGTTTGATCTCCATAAAAATTTGGATCAAATAAGAAAGTTGGGCGGTTCAGGCGCAGACATGGCTCACGCACGAGTGCCATATGTTCCACTGTGCACAGCCGGCCATGGAATTTGCTCCTGGTAAATATACACTAGGGTGTCACCCGAGCAAGACAAAATGCCCATGCGCGCGCGCCGTTATAAAATGTTCCTTTTGTTGCACATTGGTCCTTCAAATTCATTCTTCATTCTTTTTAGCTCAATTTTTTTATATCTTTTTGATCCTCCATCTTCCAATTCTATCTAATTGCTTCTACCCGTCCTTCAATCATCAAAAGTAGGTCCGAAACTATTAGCACTTTGTGATTTAGTCCCCAAACTTTGGATTAAGCCCACTTTAGCCAATTTTTTTGTTCCATTTGTCCAATTCCATCCTTTTTCCTCGAGTCGCACCTAACAAGCAAAATATGTATAAAATTAAATTTCAATTCATCTAAAATAAAAATAATTGCTCTAGTTTAATGTTTGAGATAAATGTACAAAATACATTTACCATTAAGCAATAATAAGATTCATCTTCAACCACACAAAAGAAATCTAGCATAGCATGATTCTAATGATAAAACAACAAGATGACTGAAAAATTATCATTCGAAATTTATAAATACAAGAATGAGATGTGAAATCTATTTTTTTGTTCTTGATCTTCAATTTCAAGATTCGGTTCTTCAAGTTCTTGATGTCGCTTGCTAGGTTTGATATTCTCTCCCAAAAGATGGTGAATTGACCCCTATTTCTTGAATGATTTTTTTGATATGAATTGAATTGAATTGAATTGAAGGTTAGAGAGAGATCCCCCAATGTTTAGCCCTTGTTCTGTATATATAGTGGCCGAAAATTAGATCAAAACTGCTTCTAATTTGAGTTCCAAAAGAGTGCATCGTAGAAGGAAAGTTGTCCTCGTCTACTTAGATTAAACTTATGCTCATGCATGGTATATTTGGTTGCTCACGCATGGTAATAAAAAATCAACATCGGGTTCCCAAATTTTATGCCTTGCTCATGCAGGTACGTTCGCATGGCATAGCTAAGTTTGGGATAATTGAAAATTGGTCCTTGAACTTTCTATATGGTATGAGTTGGTCCTTTTTATACAATTTCACTTCTTTATCTTCTATTCTCATCCAATGGACTCCCTAAATTCTTCACTCATCGATATGTGGTCTGAATCAACTATTGAATATTTATAATTTGGTTCCTGAACTTTGAAAATCATTCTTTTTCTCTAGTTTTTTATTCATTTATTCCAAATTCACACCAAATAATTGAGTTTTACCTAACAAATAAAATATACAAAAGATGCTATGACTCATTAAAAGTAATCTCAAATATACTTGAAGTACCTAAAAACCCTTGTTAAAACCTTCCAATGATCATGACTTGGATTACTTGTGAATCTACTAAATTTATTCATAGCAAATGCTGTGTCCAGTCATTGCAGTTTGTAATATATATAAAACTACATTTAATCTTTGAACACTTTAGTTGTGACACACATTCACCCTTATTTTTTACTAAGTGTATACTTGTGTCAATATGGATTTTCGTAGGACTTTTCTCAAGTGCATTATACTTTTTAAGTGTATTCTCAATATAGTGAGATTGGGAAAATATAATTTCTTCTGACATTCTGGAGATCTTAATCCCTAATATTATATCAGCCACACCCAAGTCTTTTATATCAAAATATTTTGTTAACATTCTCATGGTATTTAACATTATTTCGTGACTAGTGGCCATTATCAACATGTAGTCTACATATAGACATACTATTATGTAGGCTTTTGGTGTCTGTTTAATGTATACACACTTGTCACACTCATTTATCTTAAACCCAGTAGACAATATTGTTTTGTCAAACTTTGGATGCCATTATTTAGGAGCTTGTTTCACAATCCATACAAGAATTTTACTAGTTTACAAACCTTTTGTCCTTGATTAGGAGAGATGAACTCTTCAGGTTGTTCGATGTATATCGCCTATTCTAACTCATCATTTAGGAATGCCATCTTTTTATCAATTTGATGAATCTCAAGATTATGTAATGCTGCAATAGCAATTAACAACCTTATGGAGGGGATTCAAAGAAGTCAAGTCCTTATTTTTGTTTATATCCATTGGCAACTAATATAGCCTTCTATTTGTCAATGGATCCATCAAGTTTTAGTTTACTTTTGAAAATTTATTTACACTCTAAAGGCTTGTTCCCGTGTGGTAAATCAACTAACTTCCAAGTATGGCTTTGCATTATAAAATCTATCTCATTATTGATAGTTTCTTTCCAATGCGGTGCTTCCAGTGTAGACATTACTTCATCTAAAGTCTTTGGTTCATTTTCTATCATATAGGTTAAAAAAATGGGACAAACAAAGTAGATTTTCTAACCCTTTTACTACACCTTGGTTCTTCCTTATTTAAAGTGTCATTTGTAGTCTCATAAGTTCTTTTATTTGAACATCCATTTTCCTTGCTTTTATACGGAAAAATATTATGAAAGAATGATACATTTCTAGATTCAATTATTGTTCATTCATGTACATCTTGAAATTTAGATTTATGTACAAGGAAACAATATGCACTACTATTATTGGAGTACCCAATAAATATGCAATCAATCGTCTTATGACCGATTTTCACTTGTTTAGGCTTAGGCACTTCAACCTTAGCCAAACACCCCCACACTTTCAAGTATTGATAAGAAGGAGGATGACATTTCCATAGTTCATATGGAGTTTTTTCCATTTTTTTAATGGATATTTTGTTAAGAATGTTATTTGTTGATAGAATAACTTCCCCCACAAATTCTGAACTAGACCCGAACTTATCCACATTGGGTTCATCATCTCTTTAAGAGTTCAATTTTACGTTTTACGACACCATTTGATTGGGGGTGAGTAAAGTGTCCTTGTTCGATTAATGATTCCATGTTCGGAACAATATTCTTCAAACGCTACCCCCTATTCCTCACATCTAAAACTACGAATACTTTTTATTAATTTATCAAGTTGATTTTCAACTTTCGTCTTATAATGTTTAAAGACATCTAAGGCTTCATCTTTACTTCTTAGTAGAAAGACATAACAATACTTTGTACAATCATCAATGGAAGTTATAAAGTATTTCTTACCACCTTTATTTTGAACAAATTTCAAGTCACATATATCGTTATGTATTAACTCTAAAGGTGTCGTGTTCTTTTGAATTGAGCGAAAAGGTGTTTTGGTCAACTTTGTTTCAACACATACTTCATACTCATGATTAGGATCAATCTTAAACATCGGACTTAAACTTTGATTCATAAGTTTGTGCATAGAGTTGTAATTGATGTGCCCTAATCGACTATGCTATAAACAAAATAACTCAAGCATAAAAGTAGAATTCAAAGTTTTATTCATAATGCTTTGTTTTGGTACAATTGTAAGAACGTTCATTTTAAACATTCCATCACATAGGTATCCTTTACCAACATACTTCTCATTCTTAATGAGTACAAATTTATCGGATACGAATACAAGTTTAAAGCCATTTTTGCTAAGTAGAGACCCGGATACAAGATTCTTAGAAATGTCCAATACATGTAGGACATTGTCGAGGACGAGCACTTTACTGGATGTCATCTTCAAAGTTACTTTTCCTTGTCTTTCAACTTCAGAACTTGCAGAATTTCTTATGAAAAGTTGTTATCCATTTAATTCTTTGTAGTTAGATAACATAGTCTTGTCTGCACAAATGTGACGGGTAGTACCAGGATCAACCCAGCATTCCTTTGAATTTTCAACATTGTTACATTCATAAACAACTGCTGAAAGATTCATCTCTTGTATTCCTTCAGAAATGGTGTATCTTTTAACCACATTTGTTTGTGCGTTCTTCTTAGGCTTCGGACATTCATTAGAGTGATGTTAAATTTTTTCACAATTGTAACAGTTGCCTTTAAACTTCTTTGAATTCTTGGAGTTATCTCTTTTAGGTACAATATCGGAGATCTTACGTTTTTTGTTGACAACCTTCGAACTAGTTGCAACAAAATTTGCTCCAAGTTGAACAATAGATTTCCTTTACAAGTTGAACCATTTTCTATTGTCTTCCGCGATCCTCAAATGAACTATCAATTCCTCCAAATTCATCTCCTTTGCATTTGTGTTTGAGATAGTTTTTGAAATCTCTCCACATAGAAGAACGTTTCTCAATGATTACTGCAACTTAGAAGGATTCACTCAATTTAATCTTTTCAGCATGTATGTCATGAAGTAGAATTTGAAGTTCTTGTACTTGACTTATCACGATTTTGGAGTCTACCATTTTGTAGTCCAAAAACTTGTCAACAATGAACTTCTTTGTTCCGTCATCCTCGGTATTGTACTTCTTTTCCATTGAATCACATAGATCCTTGGCCGAGTCTATCGAACTATACACTCCATAAAGTGTATTGTCCAATCCACTTAGGATGTAATTTTTGCAAATGAAATGAGAATGCTTCCATGCATCCAATGCCATAATCAACTCATGATTATTTTCTCCTTCTTATACAGCAGGAGCCTTTTCTTTTAGAAATTTTACCAAATTCAAAGTGATAAGATAAAACAATATATTTTGTTGCCATCAATTAAAGTCCACACCTGCAAACGTTTTCGATATTTCCCCATGTAGGATGTGAGAGTTTGATATAGGTATGGCCAAAGCCGGATCCGCCACATGGTTGTACCATTTGTTGTTTGACTCGAAGTAGTTCCAACATGATTCATTTCTATTATAAATAAAAGTTCAATGTATTACATAATGAAAGAAAGGAATATCACATAAAGGCTTATTCCAAATATGAAGAAAGGATATCCAGCAACAACTACAAACAAACAAATATTATCTTAAAATTATTGGTGTGTTAGTATATGTAAATTGTTGTTTAGACAGAGAATATATTTAAATTTAATTCACAGGAACGTAATTGAACTCTAGAAAATGGAAAGAAAAAAGGTAAGAAGAAGAAAATGAAGCGAAGAACGAAATTCGAGACTAGTGAAAAAACTTTCTACTTAAAACAATATTTCCCCACAACGGTGCTAACGGACTATGACACTTGTCTCCCAAGATATAATGGATAAAACTTGTGGTAGAAGTACTTCAAACCACAACAACAAACTTGGAACGATAATTTTCTCTCTACAAAAAAAAAGATTTTGGAATGACTTTTTGAGAGTATTTTGCAAGAGTTTTGATGTAATGATCAATGTCTAATGGACACCCAAAGGGTCCTATATATAGAAGAGAAAATGTTGTGAGTGAAGTGTCACGCCCTAAACTTAGTAACCTTCATGAAGGGAAGTATTCCTTGTTGTCACTAACCTGTAGCTGGCCTCTTGTTTGAGCGACAATGACACATTTTCATCATAGCCTTTCTCGCTTGTTTGTTACTAGACTGTCGCTTGAGCAGTAGGCGAGTTATGGAGTTAGCCATTTTTTCCCAGCCCGAATTTTCTCTTTTCTGTCCAACTTTGGACCACAATTTCTCATTCATCCGAAATTGGATTTGAGATTTCAAATATACCACGACGATCTACTCGATGAGTAGAACTGTTCATAATTTGACTATCGAATTAAGTTCGAATATTTTAGCAAAGTTGCCACCAAAGTCACTTATCCATACTTAACTAAATTTTATTTTCATTCTCTAAACTAAATTCCAAAGTAGAGACATCTCAAATTCATCATTTAGTTACTGAAATAATAATCTCTAGCTCTTAGCTTTTCCTTGTTTTACAAGGTTGGATCTTTGCTTCTACACCACTATATGTCAAATGCACATACACACATTTACCAATGTACTCTAGAGAGTTGCATGGGAGACAGTAATTGACGTCCTCCAATATGGGTAGATGAGACTAGATGTTCCTATGGCTTCTTGGATTGAGTTTGAGACTGATGGACATAAAGACAAGTAGTGATATTGTAGTTGGGATTCATTCTCAATATCGAAAATTATCTAATGAGTGATATCAAGAAATACTGCCAATTTCTTGATATCATGAACAAAGTTTGCTAGATTAGCCATGGCTTTAGACTTACCCTCATTTCCAAATAATTTCTCATTTAGTGTCAAGATTCTTTGGCTTATTTCACTGTCTTCCATCAACCTTCTAAACCCTTCTACTAATTCCCTTCTTCCAAACCCTCTAATCTTTACTCCAATTTGCCAGGCATCAACAATGTAGGCACAATTCACAAACTGATCTCCGGCTACTGGATAGCACAAAAGAGGTTTCTTGCATTGTATAGCCTCCATTATGGAATTCCATCCA
>CAIGRB010106062.1:41071-65749 GCA_903798255.1 Fraxinus quadrangulata
GAACACCGATAAAAATTCACAATCCACGTCACTAATTTTTATTTCCTATGTTTTGTCAACTTAATTTATTATTTACTTTTATAGCGGAAAACCCATTATAAAATTTTCAAACTTTAAAATGTTTATATTCAATATATGTTTGAGTCCCATTTTTTCATGAAAAATGAGTTTTATAATAATGAATTTTATAGAATGTATCATTAAAAAGTATAAATATTTTTAGATTCACGTGTAAAATTATTTTATTGCAAGAATAAGTAGTTGGAATGAGTTTGGGGAAAATGAATTTTAAGAAAATGAGGTTCAAATAAGGACTGAAGATTGAAATTTTATATTATAAAATAATTTCTCTAAATCCCCAAACCAAACATATTTCCTAACTTTCTGTTTTGAGAAACAAATTCTTAAAATAACAAATCAAACGCGATTTTGACAATTTTATAATAGATCATCAAAATAGAAAACTGAAAAATGAACTCAAAATGAAACACAAGCCAAACGATCCTTTAGATTCTTTTGTAACCTCTTTTGAACCTATTTACCCAATTGGTCATTTCTATATTTTTCTATTTTTGTCAAGGTTTAAAAATTTCTTTCTTTGTTTCGGTAAGTGTTGACCTTGATTTGGGTAAAATCCTTAGCCACTAGCCTTGCTTTGAAAGTTTTCATTTTCCCGTCTACTCCTCTCTTTCTCTTATAGACCCACTTGCACCGATGGGTTTTATCCCCTCTAGTGCATCTACGAGTTGCCAAACCTGATTGATATACATAGATTCCATTTTAGTATTCATAGCTTGTTGCCATAAATCTGCATCCACATCATTGATAGACTCCTTATATGAAGTCGGATTATCAACTTGTTGTGTGGAGATCGCTTGGTTTCTCTCCGACTAACAAGTACTTAGAAAGTGGTCTGATGACCCTCTGACTTTGTCTAAGGGAGCGGTGGATCCTGGACTATGGCATCATTTGGAATTGTAACGCTTGTATCAATGTTAGTGCCACCATTAGGTAATGCAATTACCTCCACAATACCTTCAACGTTTATTTGATATATGGGATTAGATAATGACCATCTTTCCTACTCAAATCAAATTGTGTAGGTATTTAAGACACCAAAGGTTGTCTGTCATGAGGTTGCATTTCAGGAATCGATGAGGTGGAATTCCTCCCACTCATTTCTTCCAACACGACCTTACTCTTGGACTAACGTTCATTAATATACTTATCCTCCAAGAAGGTTGCATTTGTGCTAACAAAGACCTTCATATCTAGAGGACTATAAAAATAATATCCCATGGTACCCTTCGAGTATCCCACAAACAGGCATATCTCTGATCTAGACTCCAACCTTTTTGCCTTCCCTTTCAGCACATGAGCTGGATATCCCCAAATTTGAACGTGACCTAAGCTGGACTTGTGCCCATTCCACAATGCCAGGAGAGTCTTTAGAATAGACTTTGAAGGAACTAAGTTATGAACAAATGCTGCTGTTTCAAGTGCATATCCCCAAAATGAGATAGGTAGAGTTGTGAAACTCATCATTAACCTAACAATGTCCTATTTCTTCTTTCTAAAATGTCACTCTGTTGGGGTTTACCCGACACACTTAGTTGAGAAACAATACCATTTTCTATCAAGTAGGCTCTGAATTCTCCCAAGAGATATTTACCACCTCGATCTGATCGAAGTGTCTTAATACTCTTACCCAAATGTTTCTCGACCTCGGTCTGATACTCTTTGAATTTTTCAAAAGCATTAACTTTCAAGCCATTACGTAGGTGTATTCGAATCTAGAATAATCATCTGTAAAAGTGATAAATACTCATGGCCCCCTCTCACAGGTGTATCCATGGGTCCACACACATAAGAATGAACTAGTTCTAATACTTTTTTTTTGGCTCTATGTCCTTTTGCTAGAAAAGATATCTTGGTCGTTTTACCTTCCAAACAAGAATCACAAGCTAGAAATGGTTCGATCTTAAGTGTGTTAAGTGGACCATCTCTAGCCAATCTTTGTATCCTATTAAGGTTAATATGTCCAAATCTAAGATGTTACAGATATGTATCACTAGTATGTAAGACATTTGTTTATGGTTTGTATAAGTAATATTTATTTCATTTGTGGCACAATTTAAAATGTAAAGACCATTAGTCAAATATCCAACACAAATAGGAGCTTTATTCTTTAAAATATAAAGCGCATTATGCGCATAATTTATAGAATAACCTTGTCCTATTAAACAAGAAACAGAAATCAAATTCCGCTTCATCCGTGGGACATAATAACAGTATCTAAAAATTAAACGCCTACCACTACTAAAATAAAAGTAACTACTCTTACTGCTCTCTCTGAAACTATAGCTCATGTGACAATGGTAATTTTAAACTGCCCCTCACTGAGTCTTCTGCTCTCCTGAAGGACCTGCATAGACATGCATATATGATTAGTGGCTCTAGAGTCTACAATCTACGAATTTGTAGAATCAACCACTAAACATGACTCCGTAATAAAAAACTTACTAGTACCCTACTTTTTAGCTAGTGCATCAGGGCAGTCTTTCTTCCAGTGTCCTTTGCGACCACAGTGAAAATACTCGCCTTTCGACATTCCATCTGATTTGGGCTTTTTGTTGCTGCCTAGCTTCTTGTTAGATCTCTTCTTCTTCTTCTTCTTTCCAACTCTGCCTTTTGGCTTGGAACTAGAGGAGCTAGCAATTGTCGCATGAGCACGGCTACCCTTACCCTTAAGACCATTTTTCACATTTTGCAACTCATTCATCAACTCAGTTAATGGCATATACATCTTGTGCAAATAATAGTCCATAGTAAACATATCAGATAAAGAATTCAATACCATATTAACTTGAGTTTCCTGATCAATAGTTGTACCCAAATTCTCCACCATGTTGAAGTGTGCAATCATAGTCAACATATGATCATTTTCAAGCATTTCAGGTTTCATGTGGATGTTCTTCAAAGTACGAATGGCCTCAAAACGAGCCCTTCTACTTTGATGTCCAAACATGTCCTTTAGGCTTTCTAGTATGTCATAAGAGGTCTATTAACTTTCAAGCTTTTGTTGTAACCCGTTTGAAATTGATGCCAAAATCTCACAACGGGCCATCTTGCGAGCTACGATCAACTTATCATACGCAACCCTCTTGACCTTGGCTGTTGTCTCAATAGGTTCTTTGGGACATTTCTCCTCAAGTACAATATAAAGTTTTTCGACTATAAGCAAATCATCAAATTATGTTTCCAATCCACATAATTATCCCTGACAAGTTGATTTTGTTTAAAAAAAAAATGCGCTGAGAGACATTTTGGTTGAAAAAATAACCATTTATTGCATATTAAAATTGAGCAGCAAATAATGATTTAGCATATGATACATGAATGCAAATGATGATCTATCTAACTACAACAATGCAACAATAACTCGATTCTTGTGATCCAACATGCTTCTCTACAAGAAAGCTCATTTTGTCCACTGATCAAGCTGAGACTCTCCCACTAGACAAATTATATCTGACAACAAATGTCTATATTAAACCTAGTATCGTTTCATTTGGTCACCAAAATTATAAACGGGAGCCTCTATAGGAGGTTCGTAGATAATTCTGATTTGAGTGTATAACCTTTGTCTCAAATCTATAGGATGATCACAAATTATATTATATCTAGACGATCTTATCATAAAGAAATCCAATCAAGCAACTTGAACGTGTCTCTCTTGTAGAGAGTCTATTGCAATACCGACATGAGAAAACGTGTTACTTTGCTTATAGATTGACCAAAGGAGACCATGAGTTTTTATTTAAATAAACACCTTCTCCCACTTATTATTTTTAAGTAATGGATTTTATGTACCAACTGTTCACATTAATCATTTAATATACAGTTCAATTATTCCGATTTTTCCATCCAATTTTTTTTAATATAAAATAAATTTATCAAGGAAAAATCGGTGTTCAATGATATGCATCATATTCTTAGTATTACGAGCGATGTCATAAATAAATCTATATGCCATGACATCTAGAACCATAATATTTCAAACAATAATTTAAAGCATGCATGAGCAATAAATTAACAATTATTTGTGTCCTTTAAATGACTCAAGAATTAATTAAAAATTAATTGGACCCAAGCACAATATTTAATCTAAATCTTCACCTAAAAAATCTCCAAGGATCCAACAATAGCAATCCAAACAGCAATTGGACTCCACCGTACTTCTAAAAAAATTAAATTTTTGACTTATCCAAATCCGATCTGATTCGCAAATACGAACCCGAATCAAAAGTCAACATGAATTCAGCTGCTGTTAGGCAGGCAATCTGTCTACATAAGTAGAGTTCTGCTATGCAGGCAGGATCTGTTTGCCACACGGGTAGAGTTCTGCTACGCATGCATAATTTTTCACACAGGTAGAATCCGTCTGCCACACAGGCAGAATTCTACCACGCATGCATATTTTCGCCATGCAGACATGTTCCTTTTTTTTCTGTAATTTCTTGATCTTCTTTGTTATGTCTTCTAGGTATTCAATCTTCAATCAATTTTCAAGATTCAACAATTACAAGAATTACATAATTCATATATCCCGTAGGCTCACAATTTTAAATCTAATTGAAAATCAAATCAAATCAAGATGATAGACTCGTAATCCACCTATTTTGTTACAGATTCGAAATAACAAATTGCATTTGTTGACGTATGGTTGATTTCATCCTTAATATTTTGATCATCACAAATAAAATTAATATTATTTCTAACAATTGATTTTGAGTTATGATAGTTCAATATTAAAATCAATTAAGCATTGCCAAAATCAGCATATAAATCGGATTCAAAATGAAAATCAAAGTGGAAGTTAAACATTCAAATCAAATCATTCGAAACGAGAGTTTAATAGGTAAACGTCAAAAAAATTAAGATCAAAAGCATGTAATACATCATCAAAGAAAGATCAAGACGAGAAGTTTAAGAGGCAAACTTCGAAGCAACATAAAAAATTAGACTTCTTAATATAAATGCACTAATACTTTGATATTTAGTAATAAATGATAAAAATTCAAAAATCGTTTTATGCATTAAAATATTATTTCATAAAAATACTTGCATAAAAAAATATTTTTCAATTTCAACTTGATATTACTTACTCATTAAAAAGTCCACAAAAATTTAATTTTTTCGCAACAGTTAATGAACGATGCAAAAGGCTATATATTAAAAGTTTCAACAACAGTCCAATGAACGTTGCTATACAACCAGATTTTAACAACTGCTAATAAACATTGGAAAATATGAAAGATTTCGCAACAATCAATGAACGTTGCATCAATTGAAACTTTTAGCAATAGTCATTGAATGTTGTTAAGAGTTTCAGTAATGGCACCGCACATTTCAATAAACATGACTTTAGCAACAGTTAATAAATGTTGCAAAAAATGAAACTCTTTGCAACAGTCAAAGAACATTGCAAAAGATAAAACTCTTTGCAATTAGTTCTGAACAGTTGACCTATGGTTGATTTTATCCTTAATGTTTTGATCATAACAAACAAAATTAATATTGTTTCTAATAATTGATTTTGAGTATGATAGTTAAATATTAAAATCAATCAAGTATTGTCAAAATCAACATATAAATCAGACTCAAAATGAAGATTAAAGTGGAAGTTAAGTATTCAAGCGAAATCATTCGAAACGAGAGCTTAAAAGACAAGCGTCAAGAAAAAGCAAGATCAAGAGTATGAGAGACGTCATCAAAGAAAGATTAAGACGAGAAGTCTAAGAGGTAAACATCGAAACAATATCAAAAATTAGATTTCTTAGTTCAAATATAGAAATACTAATATTTTGATATTTAGTAATAAATAATAAAAGTTCAAAAATCGTTTTATGCACGAAAATATTATTTTACAAAAACACTGGTATAAAAAATTATTTTCAAAAGTTTTCAACTTAATATTTAAATTTTTTTTAAATGTTACTTACTTCTTAAAAAAGAAAAAAAAAATTAAGTTAACCGGACGTTTCGTTTGCCAATAGTCATTTTTTTAAACGTTCTGATTTTTGACGCACAACTGTTAGTTTAGTCGTCCGGTTCAGTGGCGGACGTCCAGTTGGGTCATTGGTTGGTCAAAATTTTGGACATTTTGACTGATATAAATATCACTTCACTTTGCATTCATTAAACAAATGGAAGAGAGATTTTTTGTGAAATATATTTGTGAAAAACCTTTTTTGAGTTTACATTTTTACATTTATTTCATTTATTTTTTCATTAAAAAAAATTTTGATTGTTGAATCAAATTTTTTGAATTATTTCTCTTATCTTCTAGTCTTTTAATTGCAAGAACTTGATATTTCAAACTTCCAAATCTTCTATGATAGTCTCCAAAATCAAGACTACACTGGTGGATTGACACATTCTTTTAAATTAACTAATTATTAAATTGGACAATAAGAAAATATTATTTTTCACACACTCTCTCTCTAAATTTGAACACTATGAAATTAAGTATTATGATTCTTATAAGATTTTTATGTTCATCTAATCTCTATTTATAGAGATAAAGGATGTTCCAATCCATGAAAAATAATAATTCCAATATCAAATATGGGTCTTAATTAAAATCCAAGTAGGAGTTCTAATTAAAGTCTAAATCCAATTAGTTTACATTTAATTACATTTCAATTACAATTATAATTAAGTTTACAACTTTTATATTAATTACAAATAAGTACAAAACTTTATTGTAATTACAGTTAAGTCCAAAACTATTATAATTACCGTAATTAAGTTCAATTACTTTATAGAGTTACCACAGAGACCTAATCGGCTATATATTTTTCAAACTCCAATAATTAGACCATGTTTAGTTGACCATAAACTACTCAATCTAATTATTAGTCTTTGTTTTTTCCACTAAAGGCAAAAGACTAAACTCTGGGAATATATAAGATCAAAGAAACCAATAAATTTGTAATATTTTTCTCTAACCTGCCGTATATGTATTTTATCCCTTTCGAGATTCGATAATTAGATATAAGCAAAAAAGACCGTTTTGCCCCTCCTATTATTTTCACTAACTTAAGCAACATTTTCTTCAACGATCCTATGAACAAATTATAGATATCGAAATTTAGCCGTTGCTAAATATTGAGCTCATATTTTAACCGTTCAACAGAAAATATTTAAGTAGTTACTCTATCCATTTTTTTAGGGTGATGGTTCCCGACATGAATTCATGTTCTCTACTTCGTTCTTTTTCAAGTTCCCAACTTATCTAAATATTTGATTGATCTAATTGATCTCATCCACTGATGAATTAAAGAACCATTAAAATCATGAAAATATATATATAACTCCGTCAATAGATTTAGATGAACTACATAGCGGTTAAGTGGAATTTAATTCTCCGCACGATCATGTTATAGAATTAAACTCAACACGTGGTCCGTTTCATACACTCCAAGTGTACTGATGTCATATTTAACTATTTCTATGATAAGGATAAATTACAAACCCGAATAGTGAATCGGACAACCCTATAACTTTTTGGTATAAGGTGCCAACCCTTATATATATGTAGTGAACAAATTTATGATCAAAATATAAATTGTGTCATACTGTACTTCTCAACGTAAGTACTCAATTTATATTATCACAAGTGATCATATGCACTTTAACTCGCATGCTCAATAAATAAATGAAATAAAAAATATATATTTAATATAAGAATATTATTATCTTTATATCAACAAAATTATACTATATGAGCACACAACCCAACACTATAGTGATGTGATAAGAGATTTAAATTTTTCATATGGCGAAAGACTAATTGTTTAATAATAATTAATAACGGCATATAGTTTACTATTCATTGTTACCTGTTAATTTCAAATCGATGGTAAAATATCTTGATAATTTAAATGGATTTTGTGTGTGTGTGTGTGTGTATTTTTAAAGTATTTTAAATGAAAAAAATGGATTATTTAGGTATATACCCACAAATCAATGAGAAATGCTAAATCAACGTATCAAAAGTTTAGCATCATATATTGTTCACAAGGCATATTATTGATGATTTTTCAATCTAAGTACAAATTACACGTCATGTTGGTAGAGTCGATGTCCCTCCACAGTTGCCCGTTGGTGGTCAAGCGAAATTTCTCCAATTCTGCGAAGTCGAAGTTAAAGCTAAAAAGAAACCATAGGCAAATTGATAAGTTGAGATGAAAATAAAATCAAAGAAATTGAAGGCAGGCAAACTATGTCAAAGGATTATCCGCGACAAACAGATTGCAAATTCATGGTAAGATTAAGTAATAAGATCCTTAATTTAAGGTTTTCTGCATCAAGAACAAGGAACAAGCTTGTTTGAGTGGGCTGCGGACCATGGAGGGCTGGCTATAAATTCAATCATTTTGAATTGGGGTGGGAAAATGTGGTTAGGCATGCAAGTTATGTAGGTTCACTTTCTGTGTATGAATAGTCGTTAAAGAGTTGGTTAACTGGTTATTAGTCTTTTACCCCATAGATCAAAGACAAGTGGCTCTTCTAAACGGGTGTGACAAGAATCGAAACAAAAGAGAAGTGAAATATTTCCATTCTATACTGGTGGTGTTGTGCTGTGATACTCGGACGAGGATTGCCCAAAACCTAAACTGAAGAAGCCCATTAACCCGAAATCAATAAATAAATCAGGTGAAATCGCATAGTTGCCCCTTATTTTGATAAGTTGCTAGTTGCTCTGGACCGCTGATCCCATCCATGATCGACGGTGATCTGTGAGGGTATAAATAAGGCCTTTTGGCTGAAACCCTAATTCATTGTCATTTTCTTTCTTTGTGAGAGGGTGCCATCTTGTAGAGTATTTTTTGTTCGTCTTCCTCATCTTCAACCTCTGGTTGTATGAACTTGTATTTTTTTGTGAAATGAAGAGTCTGAGTGATCCTATTGAGAGAGAAGCAGTGCCGATCCTGTGATTTTGGGGGCCGAGACGAACTTCATAAATTAGGCCCCCAATAATACGAAGATTTTAACTAATACAATCTAACACATGCATTAAACATTTTCAATCAGAATTAATCACACCAAGTAGCATTAGCTATTGGAACTAAATTTGTTAGAACCAAAAGGAAGCTCATTTTGCAGGGCATCATAAAAGCACCGAGCTAAAAAGTTTTCACATACAAGCTTTAATTTTTAATCATTGCATCTTCAACCATACACCTTATTTTCTCAAGGAATATAAAGTAAAACAATTAATGTGTTACAATTACAATTCTAGGAACAGGAAAAAACACTGATCAACATAGTAAGCATACTGGCTCTCTAACTATATGCTCACCACTTCAATGTTAATTTTATTACAACCACCTTAATGTGCTAAAATGTTGTCACCAGACTACCTAAGAAATTGTATATCCAAACAGCCACAAGATTCACAATAACATAAGGGCTCAAACTGAATCAAATACCCCAACTTGCAAATCTGGCTATAACATACAACTCTGGCAAAGAAGAAAAGGAAAACAAAAATTGATGTTAAATCAAACTAACCAGTGAATGAAGAATGAAAGCAATAATAAAAGATGAATGGTAACTTGGAATTCGACATTTGAATAACGAGTAAAAGATTACAAAGGGCACTAATGCTACTAATAGAGGTATCAACTTTACATCTTGAACACATATAGCTGCCAATATACCCAACGGTGCAACTTAATCCAACACCCTGTCTCCCCCACAGCATCACCATTTTTTTTCTTATTCCTCCCCTTTGATTTCACAACATCCCAAGATTTCGCCTTCAAGCTATCGCCACTAAGTTCGATCTTTAACAAACCTAGAATAAACAAACCCCTCCCCACAAAATCTCAATTTCCACCCAACCTCCTCCTAAAGAACTTTGTCAAATAGTCCCTCAGTTCCAGTCTTATTCCCTCCTAAACCCCAGAATCAATTAAATCAAGCCAAAGTTGTATTAGAAAATCAGTCAGAGATAACAAAAGACCACCTTTCACCCACTTCCAAGAAAACCCAAATAGCCAAATTAGAACAGGTGATTTTCTTATCTTCAAGAACCAATTTTTACTCAAAAATCTACAAAAAAGAAAAGAAAAGTAGCTCATCCCAGTTCACAGGATCAGTCAGCAACCATTACACAAATCATAAATCCCTTAATCAGAATTAATCACACCAACCATTAGGTATTAGATAAATCCCTAACCAGAAAACACATTTAATTAGAGGAATGAGGAATCCCTAAATTAATTTTGCTTCTTCCAAGCTCATTACAATGATATAGCTGATGGATTGATGAAATCGTAAAAAAAATTCTAATGCATCTATAAACATTTAATCATGTAGAAGTCATTTCGAGACATTAAATATATACATAGAAATATAGAAATCATATTACATAACGGCGGGCTCAAGAGAGAGAGGGAGAGAGCAGGGCGCAGCGAACAGTGGCGGACGGCTGCGGGCTGCTTAGCCACTCCGGCTAGCTGAGGTACGGGTGGATTTCGGGTTTTTCTCTCTTGCGCGCACGCACGGAGAGTAGACAGGAAGGAAAGAATTGACCAATAAATCTGATTTTTTCCATTTAATTTTTTAAAAAAAAAAAGAAATTTGAGGCCCCCTTTTAAATTGGACCTGAGGCACCGGCCTCATTTGCCTCTGCCCAAAACCGGGCCTGGAGAGAAGGAGACTAATGTACTGTGGTTGAGTTCTTCTGATTCATAGAAGCAACTGCAACTCAACTAAATAGGACATTCCCCATAACAATGAAGTTGCTGAAAGGTAGGACTATACTGGACAATGTTAGATGTATTTTAATTAGTTCTGGGCAGATAAATTAAGGAATTTTGGAGGGAAGCAGCTTGTACAGTTGCATTTCTAATAAATAGATCACTTTCAAGTGCTATCAATTTCAAAACTCCAGAAGAGTTATAGAGTGGAAAGCCATCAAATCTATCTTATCTTGGGTGTTGCGGTGTGTTGCTTATGCACAAGAAAAATATAGGATTAAGCTATTAAATGTGTACTTTTAGGGTACCCAACTAGAGTTTAAATATCATAGATTACGAATTTTAGGTGAGAAAGGTATTAAGATTAATAATAGTGGGGATGTTGTGTTTAATGAGAGTGAAATGCCTTGCTATTAGTTGCTATAAGTATTACAAAATGAAGGCATTGATTATAACGAGATATTTTTCCCAGTAATTCGAGTATAAAACGATCAAGTCGATGTTAGCACTAGTTGTTCCATTCAATTGGGAATTGGAGCAATTAGATGTCAACACTTTCTTCCTTCGTGAGGAGTTGGTTGAGTCATATAAATGACCTCATCTATTGGGTTTTGAGGTAAATAGTAAAATAGAGAAAGTGTGCTTGCTTAAGAAATCACTATAAAATAGGTTAAATAGATTTATTTCGATTTGTCGCTAGAATGGGAATTAATCTATTATTAGATTGTTACATGATTAAATTGTGGTGTATTCAGAAACTATGATAATTTAAATCACTAGAATCCTCGTTTTAATTAGTTGGTGCTAATTTACTTGGAAGTGTTGTGAAGATTTGAATCATTGAGTTGTAATAGTGCTGAGATTCATCCTAAGAATTTTCTTTAGCATTTTGTTCGATTTGTCATTTATATATTGATATGGCAATTGATTTAAAAAGCATATTTCATTTGGGACAATACGGTTTTATAGAACTATTGGAAAAGGCAGGGCTGGTTTGGAAAAAAGGTGAGTGAGGCCCGCGTCTCAAGCCCAACATTAAAAGGGACCTCAAATTTTAGCTCTTTTATTCTTCCACTTTTTTTTCGTAAATTAGGTCCATTAAAAGTTTTTCATTAAAATTTTGATATATTAGACTCATTCCATTCCATTCCATTCATAAATAAGGCCAATAATTTTTTTCATTTTGGGAATTTCATTTCTAAAGTGAGCCCATTTCAAATGCAATAGCGGCTTAGGATTTCTCAAACCCATGTTGCAGTGATTTCTTAATACTACTCAACTTGTTCATCACATAGGTAGTATTCGATTTATTTGTTTAAAATTAGAAACGTTTTACTTAATTTCACATAAATGAACGAAGATCCTTAAACAAAGAGTGAAATCAAGTTCTTAGTGAGATGTGAACTTCGGAATTTTGAATTCTTGCTTGATATGGTAATCTGGTGCAAGTTGTTACATGCAGCCAATATTATGAATAAATTTCTTCAAATCGAAAATATGGATATTGATAGTGATATCGACATCTTACAAGGAATTGTTTCATTTCTAGAAAATTATAGAGAAATCGAATTTGCTATTGTCATGGATGAACTGAAAAAAGGACTAGTAAAATGGAAATTGAATATATATTTCAAGAAAAACGTATAATTTGAAGAAAGAAACAATTTGATAAAAGTTGTAGTGACAAGGTAAATCAATCAGCTGAAAAGTCTTTTAGAGTTGAATACTTCCTTTTATAATTAATCAAGCTCTATTTTCTCTAAGATTTGATTTGAACAATTTATACAATATAAAAAGATATTTGAATTTTTGTTAAATTTGGAGAGGTTAAAGCGTCCAACTTTTTTCAATTTGTTGAAATTTTGTATGAATCTTGAGAAATATCTGAAACATAATGGACGTTCGGATATTAATAGAGATGGTTTATGTTCTAAGTTACATGTCTTAAGGTGCTATATACCAAGTAAAGTAATAAGAGCAATTGAAGTACTATAATATTTGAAATCATCACAAATACTTATATATATAATCTATAATATATTAAATATCACATCAAGTGAGAATCATTTTTTAGATATTATAACTCTACAATAATTCAATTATTTCAATAATACCTTATTTTTCATTTTTAATATGTAATAAATACTACAAAATTATTGTCATGTATGAATTTTGTATTATTAATTAACATTCACATTAATCCGACTCAATGAATCTTGATTTGATAAATCATGATGTACGTGAATTTATAATTATTATAAATGAATTTATTTCTATTCATGTATCTAAGAATTTTAATGGTGTTTAAATTCATGTGCTAGCAATTAATTATAATGTAGCATAAAAATGATGCTCATTTATAGTATTTGATCATCACAAAAAAAAGTGAATCATAGAAGTTGAGTTTTAAGAGTACAAATTTTTTCCCTTAAATTCTATCATAAATTTTTTTTTTTTTTTTAGTTCGTTTGAAACTCGTCAAATCTTCCCAACAAATTGGTATCAAATATTAATTTTACAGTACTTATAAAGTATTTTAGAATAACGTACAATACACGTTCAACTCTAACTAGTTACTTACAAAATTTTGTTAAGCGTATCTTATCTTCGATCATACCTTATCTCCAATCAACTATATCATATGAAAGATTGAATGGATTGACTATGTTATTAATTGAGAAATTAATGGTTGAACATGTAGATTATTCAATTTTGATTAATGTTTTTACCTCTAAAATCGCAAGATGAATAGTATTTAACTAATTGTTTGGAGCATTGTCGACTTTGTTATTTGATTATAATATAAATATTTTGTATAGTACATTTTTTTTATTGTTAAGTTTATAATTAACAAATTAACTATTGACTCCATAATACATTCATAGATTTTGCATGCATAGCCCGAAAAATTACAGAACCGACACTGGGAAAAGGTTGACCTCGGAATTGAAACTAGAGAACCGAGGAACAAAAATCCGATTTAGCAATTAATTTGACAATGATTTGAAAAATATGGAATTGTATATTCAAAGCAATCAAGAATATGTCAAGGATATTTTGGATACATTTATGTTAACTATGGCAAGGCTATGGATTTTCCAAACTTAGTATTTTCAAAAGACTCTTTAAATGTGAGATGTTCTGTTGGAAATACTCTTAGGTTATAATAATAAATTTGTAAAATCTTCATCAAGTAGTGAATTTTAGACCGAGACCATGGTAATAAGGAGTATGACTATGCCAATAATGTATAACTTTTGAGCTTTTATCGTGTACTCTCCACTAAAAAGGAAGAAGCATATTTCATTTCAAAATATGATTATGGTAAGGTATTACGGATATTATTGGTAAATCTCAGAGTTTGCACATTGTAAAAGTAGAGTTCAATTCGAATCCTAGAGTAGACGGCATTATAAAGGCGCACTGACTAGGGTCGATTTGAGATTTCACCAACTAGACTCCTGCTCACCCTTAAGTACACTAGATTAGAAAATATTTGATAGGGTAAAAACAATATTTTGTATTCATTTTCTTAATTTCATATAACTTGTCTACCCCATATTAAGCATGCAATTAGTGTCTATTTCGAAAAGACTAACTAGTTACTTACAAAATTTTGTTAAGCGTATCTTATCTTCGATGATACCTTATCTCCAATCTACTATATCATAATAAAGATTGAATGGATTGACTATGTTATTAATTGAAAAATTAATGGTTGAACATGTAGATTATTCAAATTTGATTAATGTTTTTACCTCTAAAATCGCAAGATGAATAATATTTAACTAATTGTTTGCAACATTGTCGACTTTGTTATTTTATTGTTAAGTTTATAATTAACAAGTTAACTATTGACTCCATAATACATTCATAGATTTTGCATGCATAGGCCCGAAAAATTACATAACCGACACTGGGAAAAGGTTGACCTTCGGATTGAAACTAGAGAACCAAGGAACAAAAATCCAATTTAGCAATTAATTTGATAATGATTTGAAAAATATGGAATTGTATATTCAAAGCAATCAAGAATATGTCGAGGATATTTTGGATACATTTATGTTAACTATGACAAGGCTATGGATTTTCCAAACTTAAAGTATTTTCAAAAGACTCTTTAAACGTGAGGTGTTCTGTTGAAAATGCTCTTAGGTTATAATAATAAATTTGTAAAATTTCCATCAAGTAGTGAATTTTAGATCGGGAACATGGTGATAAGGAGTATGACTGCCAATAATGTATAACTTTTGAGCTTTTATCGTGTACTCTCCACTAAAAAGGAACAAGCATATTTCATTTCAAAATATGATTATGGTAAGGTATTACGGATATTATTGGTAAAGCTCAGAGTTTGCACATTGTAAAAGCCGAGTTCAATTCGAATCCTAGAGTAGACGGCATTATAAAGGCGCAGCTCAATCCGTCAAGTACCCAACGACTCTACTAGTATGGCTGGTCATTTTACCGATCGTCTGACTTGAACTTGGGTCATTTTACCGATCGTCTGACCCAAACCTCGAAATTGGGTCTGACTTGAACCGATCGTCTCGATTTAGTTTTTTTTTTTTTTTTAAATGATTTAGTTTTTTTTTTTAAATATATATTTCAAGGGTATTTTACCCTTTAAACTGGTCAAATCAATTAGCACTGACTAGGATCGATTTGAGATTTCGCCAACTAGACTCCTGCTTACCCTTATCTACACTAGATTAGAAAATATTTGATAGGGTAAAAACAATATTTTGTATTCATTTTCTTAATTTCATATAACTTGTCTACCCTATATTAAGCACGCAATTAGTGTCTATTTCGAAAAGAGTTGAGAGAAAAAGCACTAAAATGGAACATTGAACGGGTTTTTTTATGCTATTTTATACTAGCATATTATTTTCGATGGAACATTGAACGGGTTTTTTATGCTATTTTATACTAGCATATTATTTTCGGTTCAATCAATGAAATTCATAGAAAACGTTGTTCTAAAACAAGCTCAAAAGTTCAATTAGACTTGGAGCGCCTCTCAAACACAGAGATTTTAGTATTGTACGGTAAGGAAAAAAATTTCTTTTTAGTATTGGAAATAATTAAATATTCTGATGATTAGTTATTTTATTGCTCATGACCTAATTTAATTATTTTGCGAGTAACATTTTAAATGATATTTTAGTTTCTCAATAAATCTCACCATCAAAACGACAGGACATACCAAATTACTATATTCATAAATTATTTTGTTTTACTCTAAAAAAGTGGTCTAGAAAATATACTTTATTTAAACATTGAAATAATGGAGAAGTTAATTAAAATAATTTATTCTTAGTCTTTAATATTTTAAACTTTTAAAGGATGTGATTTAACTACATGCACCAAAATTACTTGATAAAAATAAATGAATTAACAAATTTCATAATAGTTAAGAATCATAATGAATTGATTGAATGGAAGAAATCACCATAATGTATTTCATTTAAAAAATAAAAAAAAAATCTTAATGGACCGATCACCACACTAACACATATAATCCTGTCCCTAACAGTAAATCTTAAGATTATTACAAGTTGTATTCTTTCTTATATACTAGTTTAAACACCTGCATCTCAAAATCTCCAAGAAATGCAAAGAATCCTTGCATGTTTAGTACACAGAATTAGAGACGACTCAACAATACAATGAACAAGATAATACTGTCCACCAAACATGCATTCAATGTTTTGAGAAGGTAATGAAATTCTCACTGGCGTAAAAGATACCTGAAATTGAAATTATAAGGAATCACTTGTACTAAATTTGAGAGAGACTCTCTTCCTTTTCTTTCAAGGCATTTAACTGCTTTGTTCCTGAGTTCATCTGGTAGCTGTAGGCATACCCAATCTAGCAATGCATCCAAATCCTTCGCAAAGTCTAGAAGATACCAATCTAATAATTTTGGTATCATTAACTTGTTAGTCGATGAAATGCCAACTGCTGCTTGTAAGTAATCTCTTTTTGCTGCTTCCAACTCAGTCTCAATGCAAGGTGCTGTGTACACCCTCACCTTAATTCAAGAAAATTATCATATTAAGTGGAAGAATGTCTTAGCCCCCAAAGATAGATTATTACGAGCCATAATAAACTTCATGATTTGAGTTTGGAACAAATAATCTTATGAGGGGTTATTTGTCTTCCTAGTCTTCAAAACAAGAAACTGGTGCAGAAAGTTTTTTGGAATTTTTTTGGCAGTAGAAGTGTCATAAAGCACGATCCAAGATTTAACATGACAAGTAGCAGGAGAATGCGAGAATATGCATTAAAATTTCAGTTCGAAGTTTTTAATGAATGCTCTCTTTAACTCTCTATACGGCATGCTTTTGTGTTTGCTCATTTAAAAAGGCTCCCACCCTTTATGCAGCAAAGCCCATGTCTCTTAATTTAGTAAAAAAAACAAGACTTTTTACAAGTCCGATAGGTCTTTCTACTATACTAAGCGGGTAGTTACCTTCAAATTCTTTGATTTCCCCTTTTCTAACTATTATCTTTCTTTTGGATTTCTTCATTCTTCAATCTTCTGCTTTTTGTGAAGAAATTAGTGACACAGGCGACATCTTTTTGGACAATAAGCACTCTTCCATTACTTGAGCTAGTTAAATTAATCCGATACAAAAACAAATACTTTTGAGAAACTATTCAAAATTAATTGATCTCATGTATATTAAGAAGCAGCAAACTGAACATACAGATGGGGAGGACCAACTTCCACAAGAGAGTGCAAATGTGATCAATGGTTCAGACCACTCCAAACCAAACGTGCTACGAATCTTCATTTCGTCATGTTTTCCAGATTTCGAGCAAGTCTATTAAGATAAGATAAAGTGTATCAGCAGTTTATAGATTCTTTTTCAAATAAATACAAAAAAAAAAAAAAAATCCAAAAGAACTTAACTACTTCCATCTCTATGGAATATAATTACCTTGAAAGTGGAGAAAAGGAAACTTACATATTTTAAGTGATATGGTAGTCTCAATATGAAGTGCTCAATAATGATTGCAGTTAGCAAATGTCCCCCCACAGTAATTGTGGCCTGCAGATAGCATAGTTGAGTTATGTAAAACTCTGGAATTCACAAGCTAGATTTGACAGAAACGTGCTGCTACAGATCGAATAGTGTAGTGACTTTAGTATCTACGATAAAGGATCAAAAGAATATCATTAAAAAAATTGTGGTAGTAAACGATAGTCACATTCAGCACGCAGTATTAGATGGTACAATAGTTTCTTTTATCTTATTCAATGTTGTCTTGTACTGTCATGTCTAGCTTACAAAACTGACCAAAAGGGCATATTGTTATTTGTTAGCAAAGGAAAAAATTACGAATCGGAATAATGTGAAGTCTTACCTTTTGCATCAGTTCTACAACCATATTAGGACTATCAGGTATTCCATGCTCCAAAAATGCCTGAAACATTTTAACACAGACATTTGAAGGATCGTGAATTTGCATTAAACTACAAGAAATGTTCCAAAGAAAAGAATTTAAGAACATGCAAAATAATAAGTTCTTGGAGTTCAAGAGGCAACTTACATTCATCATGCAAGAATTGTAGGTATTTATCCAAAATGCAAGCTTCTGCTGGTGGGTTAGACTCTCTAACTTTACAGAGGCCAACTTTCCCAGCAGGATCCTGAATTTTTTGCAAGGAAAAAGTAAACGTTATGCTGTCAACTACGAGAAAGATAAGAACTGATGGAATGTTTGCTATGGATGATTGGATAGTAGTGAACAAATCAAAGAAGTTAATTTTTTCCAATTATAGTATTTTAAACATGCACTGAAAAACTTAATTACTCACTTCAGTCTACGGATCAGAAATGATGCATTTGTTTTACGGTTGAGATCAATTGAGCCAGCTTCAATTGAATAAAAATACTTGTAAGGGCCAATGTCCTTCTTGAACTCAGAAGTCAAACAATAAGGATCTCGAAAGTCTGATTCCGCGCTATTTTCACTAAACGCTTCGGGTACTAGAGAGGAAAACAACTCTGAATCCACTGTCTTCCCTTTCGATGTGCTCAATCTTACAAAGATACTAATCAAGCACTTCAATGTATCCTCCGAGATCTTGTTTGTCTCATTTTCAGCATCAAACATTATGTCCTCTGAAGAACCAGAAGAACTCTCCTTTGCCTGTTCTACAATTCTACACTGCAATTGTATCATCATACTCTAAATCAGTTCTTCCTTTCTTTAAGTATTCACCTATTTTAATCTACATTGCCAATTAGAAAATACCTGCATTTTCAGGGGATTTACACTTTTTATTATTGATTCAGGCTTCATAGGATGTCTCTTCACTGAGGCATCTAGTGCTCTATTTTTGGCAGAATTCGGACAAGATCTATTCTCGTTTACTAATCGATCTTCTAAAGATTTGTTAGCTTTATTTATTGCTTGCTTTCCATTTGCTGGCCTCTCTGAGCAATTCCTCGTGCCATTGGAAACACCATCAGACGATAATAACCTTTGACTGGAAGCACATCTACCTAGAGAATGTGAAGGCATTGCCAAGGATGAACTCAGATTAACTTCTATTTGGGATAAAGATCTTGAATGACTTTTTCTTGTACTAGTAATCAACGAAGAATTGCATGAACCGATCGAATCCTCTGAATTCGTCCGGGAGGATATGTAAACAGCTTCCTGATAGAGACCTTGTCTAAAATTCACAACTTGTTCCTCTAGTCGAACAACCTCCTCTTCCAAAACAGCTACTTCAGCTAGAAGTTCTAGAGTCTACAACATCACACACACAATCACAGGTTCATAAGATTGATTACAATGAAATTCATCTGGGAAATTTCCAAATCATTTAACAAAAAGTCCTAATTATGCCATTAGTCCATTTGCCTATGCCAACCCAACCCAAAACTAATCAAATCCAATGTGGTAGTTGTGGTAGTAGTAAAGGCAGAGAGACAGATCTAGAGGAATGTGGAATTATACTAATAGGAAATACTCAGTACACAATACTCGATTGTCCACTTCAGTATTCCAAACATGTGGATACTTACATATTGAGGGAGATACGGAGGAAGACGAGGTAGAGCTCCTAAGGGCCTAGTGAAAGCCCTCTCCAAAGCTCTGTGAACATTTTCTTCATGCCTTAGTTTCTTCTTCAGCTTATCAACCTGCCAATTCAAGAAAAAGATAAAAAATTAAAAAATGAAAGTTAAGCTTAATTTTATATTAAAAAAAATCTTTTTATGGGAGAATTTGAGTACATCTTGTAGTAAGGCCAATTTCGTTTCTCTTGCTGTGGCTTTCTCAGTTGTTTGTAATTTGCTTCCCAGCAATTTCATCTTCTTCCCCTTCCAAGATTCAGAGAGATCAATTCATAATTACAAATATCAAGAAAAAAATATTAATTTTTTGAAAAATAAGTATAAATTGGACAAATTCTTGAAGGGATTCTTTATTAGTGAACAACAATTACAATTTCAAGGAGAAAAAAGATCAAAGAATAATTATGCACTTACATTTTGAGAATGCAGTGGTGCTTTCTTAGAATTAATACTTGAGCTAACTTTATTATTCATCTGTTCTTATTTCCTCCAAAAATCATCAGAATCTGAAAATTTCCACTCAGATAATGAAGTAGCAGAATGCCATCTGATTTATATACATAAACACAAAAAACATAAATGCCAGAAAAAAAGTATAGATATATGAGGGAGGGAGGGAGCGCGCGAGCTGGAAAGTTTAAGGGTAAAATAAGAGTGAGGAATACTTTTTTAGGTTTGTGTAGAACATAGAGCAAGGAATCTTTTTTGTTTGTAGATCAAGAATATGACAAGGCGTTGGCTCATACTATCATACTATACTGCCATATTTGTATATAAAATTCTTCCTAATAAATCCTTTTTCAACATTCTATAAAAGATTTTCTACGCAACCCTCCACCTTTATTCACCTCGAGACCAAACAGTGAAAATATAAATGGAGAAAAATAAAATCTTGGAGGGTGTGATAGATGATAGATAAGAACAAAAAACCCAGAAATGATAACGTATGACTGAGCAGATTAAGGTAAGACAGGGACGAGATTCAACGTCAGTCAATCACCGAAAGCAATGCACTGAACCGAAATATCAGACTCCTCTACCGTTATCTGCATATAGGATTACAAAAATATTATAATAACTTTGTGACAAAGAGAAATGGGGAGTTACATTTGCTCGAGTGCGAGGGAAGTGGGAACTACTGGGAAGTGACCTGGCAGGGATGGATTTGTGTGGTTGTGAAAATGAGTTTTCTTTGTGTTTGTATGTGTGAAATCAAGTGTGATGATACCAACTCATGAGGGGTTATTTTCGAAACTAATATGCTATAAATGGAATTTTTATCGAAATATCCCGTCGACTAACAGAGCGGAGCCAGGGGACCAAAAAAAAAGATAAATTATACAGACCTAATACATTAAAAAAAAAATTCCATTAGAAAATGAAGAATTTTCTAGTGGAAAATTTGAAGGTTAGAGAAGAAACACACCAAAAAAAACCAACAACAATAAGAACAAATCGGAATCAAAGTAGAAAACTTGAATGCGATATCCCTGTCCTCAAACGATATTACCCCCTCACGAATTGAAATTAGTGTTTAAAGAGTTTTGAAAAATGGTTTGTAAGATTATAACAAGCCTTGTAAAGGATTATCACTTAAACACCTAGTGAAATCCTCCAAAACTCAAGTACACAAAAGAGAATTTTGAATATGGATGAATAATCTTAATTTGATCTTTGATATTGGAATGATATATGGATCTCAAGTGTTTTTCATTATTTTTACCTTGAACATTGATCCACTATATACAGGCCTCAACCAAATTCACGAAATGGTGTCAAAATGAAGTGGAAAAGTCACCAAATTCAAAACCAAACGGTAAAAAAGGGCTCCCAAACGGTCACATTTTTCCTCTATGCGACCGCATAGAGTACCTCCTCTTCATTCCATTTCCTTCTTTATTTCATTCCACACTCCTCCATGGATTTTAAACAACATCTCAACAATCTCCCACTTGTTCAAAATTCGTTGAAATCTCATATTCAAAGATATACAATACTCATGCGTAAGGATTAGATATTTTTCGATTTGAATCTAACCATAATGTAATTCAAACAAAGTAAAGTCAGAATCAAAGGTAGCATGAACCTTTGAACTAGTTATTCCATGTGACAATACTGGTTAGAACACACAAACGAGTATCACGTGTTCTCAAGTTCCTCTAACTCGCTTAGCGCTATTATAGCCTTGCGTTCATCCTTTTCAATAAGCATTTAAGAGAAAAACTCTAACTATCTATTGTGGTGCACCACCTCGAAGTTTGTTTAGGTAAAGTGTTTCTAGTATCTTTGTTACGTTTAGAGATACTTGTATTTAGTACTGAACTTCATCAAGAGTTTAAAACTCAACCCTCACTTCAGTAACAACCAGCATTATTATAATTAGGATAGGGTTATCGCGGATTTTAATAATGTTGAAACTATTCACATATCGAATGATTTGTTGTTATCCTTTGAACCCATGGATTACCTTTTGAGTAATAACATGTAGGGTTGCCATCATTGGTGGACTTTTAATTCAAGAGTTTCAACCATCCTACTCGAAGTAGAATTCATTAAATCTCTATTAGAGGTTTAGTTAGAGGATCCGCCAAATTTTCAATCGACTTCACATAATTTAGGGAAATTGCTCCTCTTGTTATTAATTTCATTATGTAGTCGTATCTTAGACTCATATGTCTAGACTTTCCATTGTATACCTCGTTGTATGCTTTTGCTAATGTGGCTTAACTATCGCACATGATAGAGATCGAAGATGTGCTCTTCGGTCCTAAAGGTATCTCATATAGGAGATCCTTAAGCCACTCAGCCTCTTTCCAAGTATCCGATAATGCTACAAATTCGGATTCCATAGTTGAGTGTGTTATACAAGTCTGTTTCTTTGATTTCCAAAAAACAGTCCCACTTCCAAGAATGAACACCCAACCTGATGTGGATTTACTTTCACCCGTGCTAGATATCCAACTAGCATCCATAAATCCTTCTAATACTGCTGGAAATTTAGACTATTGAAGACATAAGTTCTTGATTTTCTTTAAGTATCCAAAAACTCTTCCAATGGCCTTCCAATGCTCATTGCTCGGGTTACTAGTAAACTTACTAAGTTTACTAATGGCAAATGCCACATCCGGTCTTGTGCGTTGTACTGTATACATGAGACTCCCTATTACACTTACATACTCCAATTGGGCAATGGCCCTTCCATCATTTTTTACAAGTTTTGAACTTGGATCAATCAGGGTACTATATTTTTTTACATTCAAATGTTTGAACTTGTTAATCACATTTTCAATATAATGTAATTGACTAAGATGATATCCCCCACTAGTTTTAGAGACTTTGATACCCGAAATGGTGTCCACTTGTCCAAGATCATTTATCTTGAATGTGAAAGATAGAAACCTCTTAGTGTCTTCTATCCCATCCATTTGATTACTCATAATCAACATATCGTCAACATATAAACAGATAAAAATCACATAATTATCACATAATTTAGAATACAAACATTTATCTACGCTATTATGTTTAAAACCAAACGATATTAAAGCTAAGTCAAGTTTTTCATGCCATTTTTTAGGTGTTTGCTTCAAACCGTATAACGATTTCACTAATTTGCATACCTTGTGTTCATTTCTAGGTAGAACAAACCCTTCAGGTTGTTCCATATAGACCTCATAATCGAGATCCCCATTCAAGATTGTCGTCTTGACATCCATTTGATGAACATGCAAGCTATATATAGAAGCTAGTGCAAATAATATCCTAATTGATGTTATTCTTGCTACCGTTGCGTATGTATCAAAATAGTCGATTCCTTCCTTTTGTCGATAACATTTTGCTCATAATCTAGCCTTAAAGGTATTAAAAGAACCATCAGCGTTATACTTTCTCCTAAATACCCATTTACATCCAATAGGTTTGGATCCGGGTGGCAAATCGACAAGTTTCAAGTGTTATTAAACATTATCGAATCTATTTCGTCCTTAATCGCATCTTTCCAAAAGATGCTATCACGAGAAGCCATAACTTCTTTTAAGTTTTAGGGTCGATTTCCACTAGTAGAACAAATGGAATTGTTCTTACAACATTCACCTCGTTTCCCTCTACCAAGAAAAGGAAATGAGTTGAGAATCAATTTTATCTGATCCCAAGGACTTCACAATTCGAGTTCTTTTGCTGGTTCATGGTTCACTAGACTCATGAACATCTTTGGAAAATGTTTCATCTCGTGTTCTACTTGAGTTAGGGATATCTTTATAAATTTCTCTCAATTCATTATCTAAAGATAACGAATTCTCAAAGAACTCCACATCACTTGATTAAATAATCACATTGGTCTACAAGTTTAATATTCTGTAAGATTTGCTATTATTAACATATCCCACAAAAGCACATTTAATGCCTCTTGGACCCAACTTGGTCCTATTAGGGTTTGAGTTCTTGCAATAAGTAAGACACCCCCACACTTTGAAGTATCTAATATTTGATTTTCTTCCTTTCCACAATTCATAAGGAGAAACCTTATTATGTTTTGTCGGAATCCTATTTAATATCCTATATGCACTCAATAAAGCTTCACCCTACAAGTTAAATGGCAACTTAGCATAGGTAAGCATAGCATAAATCATTTCAACTAAGGTTCTATTTTTTTCTTTCAGCCAAACCGTTTTGTTCGGGTGTCCCAGGTGCAGAATATTGATGAACTATGCTTTGTTGTTCACAAAATGAATTAAAATCATTAGAAAAGTACTCACCTCCTCTATCACTTCTAAGATTCTTTATTTTCTTACTAAGATAATTTT
>CAIGRB010106062.1:77578-110068 GCA_903798255.1 Fraxinus quadrangulata
AATGATGGTTCCCTAAATTAAAATAAATTTGACGTTAAGCTCCGTTTGACAATCATTATTTGAAAATATTTTTTTTACGTATTCATTTTTAACCATACATTCATACAAAAAAATATTCTGCAAGTAAATCCAAAAATTTTAACTATGTATTCTCCTAAAAACAATTATTTAAAACATTGTTTTTATTAAATAATGGTTGTGAAATAGGGGGCTAAAATTCTTCGAGAGTAAATTTCAGATTACTTTTATCGAAAAGTGATCGAAGTCATCAACAGTAGATTTCGCACCAAACCTGAAACGATTAAAGAGAAAAATAAAGGGGGTGGACAGTGGTTTCCGACTTGGACTTTTGTACACTAGCGTCATCATAAGACACAAGAAACAGATTGCATTCGACAAATTTAGTTAAACACACGGAGACAACCGAAATCTATAGACAAACTACACCATGATTGAAACCTCAACATCTGCAAGAAACCCTTTTGCCCCCACTCATGTCTTTCTTTAAAGAGTAAAAGCTAAAGAATGTGATATTTTCATTTGATGTCTTCTTAACTATTATTGATCCACCGGTGGTAATTTGATAAGTTTATTTTGTACACTTATCTAAAACATGAAATGAAATTAATTGTTATGAATCATGGCTTAATTCTTTTTATATTTTGCTTGTTAGATAACACTCTGTGTAAATTAGTGGAATTGGAAGAAATTAACTAAAAATGGACAAAAATGAAAGAAATTAAAAGTTTGCGGACTAGAATACAAACTTTCGGAAGTTGATTGAAAAGGCAATCGTTAGTTTTGTCGCGTTCTTATATTAATTCTTTGATTGTATGGGTTCAGTCACATTTAGTACTACAATGTATTAAATATGTCTATAAAGCATGGTCTTACTTTACATTGTTATAAATGTTATGATTTAAGTGTAAATTTTACATTTATTGATGACTTTATTCTTACACATATGTTGGTTATTTAGCTTGGGATTACGTTGATTTGCTTGTATTTTCGCCTTGTAGGTAGGATCACGGTCACATGATGGAAAATGCATATTTCAATGAGTGGAATGGAAGTATATTGATAAGTGTATTTTACGCGATTATCAAAGCTTTAAAACTTTATGAATAATGATTATTTCAAAGAATTTCTAATCAATTTAATGTTTATATTGCTTTTATAGGTAAAACCCCAACTTGAAGATGAATTGAACAAAAAAAAAAAAAAAAGTCACTTGGAGCTTAATTGAGCAATACATATAGAATTGAGGAGCAACCGGGTAGCATGAATGTGATTGGAAGCAATTAGAAGTGGAACGACTAAAATTGAATAAAATTAGAAAATTATGGACTAAAAGTTTACTAAAACTTGGAATGAGAACCAACTTGCAGTCTTGAAACTTTAAGGACCAAATGGGAAGATCTTCAAAATTAAGGGACCAAAGTGAATGAGTTCAAAAGTTGAAGGACCAATTTTTGACATGATCAAAAGTTGAAGGATTAAATTGAAGAAGATTAAAGCTCAAGGATCTACGATGCAATTATAGGGCCATCTAGGCGACCCATCTGCTTTAAATTTTTCGAGTGTGATTTGAAAACTTAATTTTGGAGATTTTTGGGCGTTCCAAACTAGTTTTTGGACTTTTTGATGACCTATATAAATTAGAGAACTCTCATAACGTATGTTAAATTATAGAACAAAAGAAAAAACTTAACTTTTGAGAGAGAATACACAATAGAGGCTAGGATTTGGAGCGATTTTGTAAGAAGAGGTAGCAAATTTAGTGCAAGATATTGATCTTTCTCATGTTATTCTTCAAAACCCGGTTATGTATTGTAAATCTTTCATGCATTTTTCTTTTTTTTTTTTTGTGATAAATAGCTAAATTTTCTAGTTGGAACGAACGACATAACCCAATTTTAAACTTTCAGTTTTAATTCTCAAGTTTTGCATAGTTAATTGATTTATGAATTGATTTTACTTATTTTTTTTAATGCTTGAATTACTTGTTCACTAATTCATGATTTGTACATTATAATAATTCGTGAGATGATTTATTAATTTAGACAACGTAGTAAAATATCATTAGCTCCTGTTGAACAAACTTGCTAGAAAAATATGGTGCAACCCCCGCTCCAGAGCTCATTAGTCATCAACATCAATTTCACCACACATCATACATCAACGTCAACCAAATGCACGTGGACAAATATGTGGACCACTAGTAATAACATATCATCTATCATGGCAATTAGCACATGCCACGAGGATGTAATATTTTACTCAAGCGAAATTAACATATCTCTTTAGGACATGGCACAAGGATGTAAGCGAAATTCATAACACCTCTCATAAAGAGAGACTAAATGTCAACGAGTCATAGCAGTTAGCGGAGTCTGCTTACGTTTTGCACAATCTTTCTTGAGGTGTCCAAAGTATTCATATCTACAAAAATTAGGGATTTATTTTATTTTTTTTTGAAGGCCATGTGCAGTCAATTGAATCACCACATCCTTGGCTTGTGTATGCGGCATGCCAAACTTGATTCTTCCAACAATTTTCTCCACTTGACCTAACACATCTTCTCTATGCTCCAACACTCATGACGCTTTGACGCACTGATATGATTATTGAGAATTGAGACCAATTCTCTTTAGTTTGTCAACATGATCCGTTTTCAGAATAATAAACAAGACACAAAAATATAAAAATACGAAAATTTTTACAGGAACTATATGAAAGATTGTACAATTATATAGAATTTCCCGCCATCTTCACCAAAGGACAACCCTTACATTCGTCCATGTGCTTAATGAATGTCATGGATGAATTGACACTAATAGAATAGGGTGACAATAGCGACAGTGGCTAATAGCGACGGAGTACTAGCAACAAAGAGATTAATTATTAACAAAATAATTTTATTGATAAATTTTTGTTACTAATCCGTTGATAAAATTAAAATAATTGTTTTTCCAATAAATGGTTATCTTCGTAACAATACTAAAATATACCAATAGAAACAATCTGTTGATAAACATTTTATTCAATCGATATTATAATTAAAAAATAATGTAACCATTAAACTTCTTTAAAAACAATGCTATATGTACACTCTTTTTTGTACATTATCGTTAACATTATAAGTATTGTCAACAACTGATTGGGTGAAAAATTGTCCAAATTTTAAAGTGTCAAATGGTGTATTGATACGTGCCAAAATGTAAAAGATGGTGGACATAATGATTGAAAATATTTCTATAAAAATTTTGGAATGATGTAGAATTGTTGGATACATAAACTTTGCGGTGAACAATGATTTTCAATATTGTAAAAAATATTTTAAATATTTTTTATTTTCTAAATCTAAAAACTGGAATGATTTTCTTCTTTTTAATTACACATTCTTCAATAAAATAATATTACATATAAAATCAAATTTTTTCCTTATTTTTTAATCACACATTCTCCATCAATCTACTATTCCAAAGTGCATTTTTAACCAAAAAAAAAATAGGGCTCAAACATGCGAATATACATTGTGATTATTGCATATAGTAACTGAGTAAAAGTGAAAAAAAATCACCAGTGCTGGCAAAAACATACCAAATATTGTGGAAAAATACGAAAATGGGAGGACGAATATGTCACAGTCACAAAATATAAGTATTTTTCAATCTGCCCTTATGAACCTTAAGAATAAATTCATATTATTCACAAGGAAATAATATTCCAGTTATTTATGTATTTTTAAATATATAAATATTTTTCTAATTTCCTCACTTTTAAAATTATTTTATGGTTCCCATCAACTTTTGTATATATCAAACGCCTGCATGTTAAATAATTAACACGTAACATGCAGAGAAATATTAACTCCGCAAGTACAGCATATTTTGTGTGTGTGTGTGTGTGTGTGAGAGAGAGAGAGAGAGAGAGAGATTGAGGGGAATGATATTATTTGCTAGATAGAGCATTGGCTATTACATATTACATGGACTCCAAAATGTACATAAAACAGAAAATTATTTAATACGTTTAGGCGTTTAGCAACAATGATCTAAAGATGAGAATGCGGAATGTAGTGTTCGGTGGCAAGTATTGGATATCACGAGACGATAATGAAAAAGAAGTTACGTCTTATTCATTATACTGTCCAATTCTATTCCAATACTGCTTCCAGAACATACAAGTAGCAATGCATTTAGAATTCTAGTAATGCATTTTCATTTATGCTTTTGGTCCCGCGAAAGAATGGCCAACACCGGGACTGGGACTGGCTTTAGTGGGTCGAAAATCGTCTGTATTTTTCCCCGATGCAAAAGGCTGTCTCTTTGGCTGAGCAACATAGTTTTCTGCTTCAAAACGGTGGCCAATTCCAGGACTATTTCCAGGATTTGTAGGTCGAAAATCGTTTACATAATTGTAAGTTTCATCTGAAGTACTGCTTAAACTGAATTCATAATGACCTTTATTTTGTGGGAAAATCTGTTTCTGTTTCTTGAATGCATTTAGTTGCCTTCCCTCAGAAAACGCAATTTCAAGGCAGCCAATAGCTGCAAGAAGGAGAACAAAGATGTAGATTTGTTGATTGTAGGCCATAAAGATATAGAAAGAGAACAAAAGTTTTATATGTATAGTTTGCTTTGGAGAAGAAGGTTGCCATATTTTTACCCAAGTCTTGGTATTTATAATGTTTGGAAACATATATTGCAAGGGTCTAGAAACCATTAAAATTTTGGAATTATTACAAGTCAATAGTGTTTTATAATGGACGGTCGATATGCCTTTCACATTGTTTAATTCAATTTGTCTACTGAATTCAACTAGCATTTTTTCGTCAACACTCATAGTGGTATCAAAACAAATTGGAGCATCTAAATTTACATGACCTATCGTGTTAGGTTATCACATTGCCCAAATGGGCTAACATTTAGTGTGTAGATCGGAGTGTCTGACCCACCTTGGTATGGATCTACAAGCTGAGATAGGCCACTTAGACTCGACTCACCACAAAACTCGGGGTTGCCCAGGCCTTTTCGTGACAAATCAATTAAATTGTTGAAATAATCTTTTTATTTTTTCTAAAGTTGATACTATTAAGAAAGGTGTTTAGAAATGTTTATACAATTCAAACTTGGCGCCTACCCACCCACCAAAAAAGGAGGAAAAGAAAGTGCATTTGCACCCCAAAAAAAAAGGAGTGTCTGAAATTATAAATTGTTGATAGGCACTTGGAGTTTGCACCTTGAATGTTTCACCATTGACTGTGTGATAACCTCTCATTGTGCTCAAGTGCAGCTTTAATGTTTGTTAGATGTTGAAAGGGTGAGGAATCATTTAACAATTTTGGGCAAATCAGATTTGATGAAATGAGCCCAGTTTGCCTTAACAAACTTAATAAGGTGAATAGATCTTGCATATGTGACAATTCTGTCTGGTTATAAATATTTTCTGTTAATCATTGATGATTTTTCTAGAACAACTTTGATATTTTTACTAGAAAACTTTGATATTTTTATTAAAAACCAAATATGAAACTTTCAATGTTTTCAAAGACCGGAAAACTCAAGTTGAAAATCTGATCTTAAGATTAAAACACTGAGGACAAATGATGGTCTAGAATATTACATTTATGAATTCAAGGCATAGAACTGTGACTTATACTCCTCAATAAAATTGCATAGCTGAAAGAATGAATACGGCTTTATAGAATAAAGTGAAATGCATGCTTTTAAGTTCTACCCAAATTATTTTGGGAAGAAGCTGTTAAAACTAGTGCATATCTTGTTAATAGGAGTCCTACTAGTACTTTAAATTTCAATGTGCCTCAATCTGTGTGGACACAAAAGCTCGTTGATTACTCTTATATGAATTTTTTTGATTGTATTGCGTATGCTTATCAAAATGTAGAAAAACTTAAACCTAGATCACTTAAATGTATTTTCTTGGATTATGGTGAAAATGTAAAAGTGTACAGGTTGTGGGTTAAAGGAAAAGAGGTTATATGGTCATTATAAGAAGGGATGTCATCTTTAATGAATCTCTTGTGCCATGTTTAGAAAGAAAGATCGAAAATTTGACTAAAAAGGATATTCAAATTGAGGTGGAGTCTAATCACCTTGATAGAACTGATTCCGTGCCTATAGATGAGGAAATTGGTCATACTAATGATGTTCTCTTAAGGAAAATTGACACTTATCAAGAAATTAGGTGGCCAATCTGGTTCTGCAACTTTGCCCCTTGATGAGTATCAAGTTACAGGAGATAGGTAGAGAATACAAATCAAATCCCCTGCAAAGTTTGATAACGAATGATTTTGTTTCACTATTCACTTATTAAGAAGAATTTAAAAATGAACCCAACTCCTATGATGGTGCTCTAAAATGCAAGGACTCCAAGTAATCATTGACTGCCATGAAAGAAGAAATGACTTCTCTTCATAAAAATAAAACTTGGTAACTTGTTAAAAAATCAAAGGATCAAAAACTAATTGATTGCAAGTGAATTTATAAAATAAAGAAAGGAGAAGGGGGCAACAATAATGTTAGATTTAAAACTATACTGGTTGCCAAATGTTTTACACAAAAAGGTGTGAAATATAATGAAATTTTTTTCCTATAGTAAAATACACTACCACTGGATGCATTCTTGCTCTTGTTGCACAATGTAAATGGGAATTTGATCAATTAGATGTAAAAACTGCATTATATGGTGAATTTGATGAGTTGATTCACATAAAGTAGCCTCTAGGCTTTATTAAAGGTGATATTGATAAAACTGTGTTTAAAAGATCTTTATATGGTTTGAAACAACCATCCTCTATTGTATTGAAGTTTGGTTTTAAAAGAAGCAACTATGATACCTGCATTTATTATAAAGGAAATGGAGGCAAAAATTCCTTGTACTTGGTACTGTATGTGAATGATATGCTTCTAGCTAGTTTTGATAAATCTGAAATTGATAATATCATACAAAAACTAAAATCTGAGTATGAAATGAAAGATCTTAGCCCAGCCAAGAAGATTTTAGGTATGCAAATTGTTAGAAATAAAAGTAATGATTTACTTTTCTTGAATCAACGTGGCAATGTGAATAAAATTCTAGAAAAGTTTGGCATATTTGACTGCAAAACAATTTCTTTACCTCTTGTAAATAATTTTAAAATATCTTCTGATTGCTGCCCTAAAACTAAGGAAGAACATGATAGAATGTCAAAAATTTGTTATGCTAATGATGTTGGATCTGTGATGTACTTAATGATATGTATCAGATCTGACCTTGGTCATATGCTTAGTAGGTTTATGAGAATCTAGAAAAAGACCATTGGACTGCCTTCAAATGGTTAATGAAATATTTGAAATGATCTTCTGATTTAGGCTTAGTGCTTAAAATGAATAAAGAATGGGTAACTTTGAAAGGGTAAAGATAATATGAGATCAACTTCATCTTATTTCTTTACCTTATGTGGTACTGTTGTAAGCTGAAAATCTCAACTTCAAAAAAAGTTGTTCTATATTCAAATAAAGGCAGAATACATTGCTGCAACTAATGCTATAAAAGAAAGAATTTAGCTAAATGGTTTATTGACTGAACTTGGTTTTGTTGATAATAATGTTGTTCTATTTTCTGATAATCAGAGTGCTATACATTTGAGTAAAAATCCCATGTTCCATAATAGAACCACACATAGTGATTTTAAGTATCATTTTATAATAGATATTATTTCAAAAGAGATATTTAAAATTGGTAAGATTGCTACTCAGACTAATTCATCTGATATGGGAACAAAAGTGATACCCTTAAGTAAATTTAAAAATTGTTTAAAATTGTCATCTGTTGACAAACTGAACTAAATGTATAGGTACTTAGAACAAATGAAATGAAATTTGATGGTGATGCTTCTAGCTGCACTATTAAGCCCAAATTATTGGTTGCAGGGTGGAGATTGTTGAGTATTGTGCAAGTGTGAAATGTGCCACCAAAATTTGACTTAAGTCATGTTTTTTTTAAAACAGCAACTTTGTTAGTTGATGGCTTGCACGAGATCTTGACATCTGGCTTCATCTTAGTTGTTGATTGGCATTCTGGATAGTTCCAATGTATTAACTAGAGGATATTGTTTCACTTGGCATTCATTCTGATTTTTGGATTTTTTGGTTTTAGAGAGAGCGCTTCTCGTTTTAGCTAGGGACGTACTGTATAATCTTCTCTCTTAAAAATCTCATTTGAGAATGAGATTAAATGCTTTAATACCTCAAATTCTTGTATTTACTAAGTAAAATCCATAAAATCGATATGATTCTTATGTTGTGAAGTTCAGAGTGATAGTTTAAGGTTTTCTTCTATTATTCCTAAGTAGATTTGCAATTTTTCTTTGTGAGAAGATAAGTTTTTGATACTATATCTTGTATTGGTTAAACGTTGTAACCTTCTTTGCCCTTTTGAGGTTTTATAGTGCAATTGAGCATTATCCATTTTATATGGATGCTCAACAGGGGATTATGTGTTAAAAGGTTCACTGAACCTCTAGGCTTCGGCCGAAAAAATTTCTCTGTGTTGATTTTAATTTCTGCAAGTTTTAATTTCTAGCTAGAGATATTGCTTGTGTTTGTGTTTCTGGGCTTTTCAGCTGGCAAAAAAAGAATAGCACATATTGTGGAAAAATATGAAATTGGGAGGATGAATATGTTATTGTCACAAAATACAAGTATTTTTTAGTCTGCCCTTAAGAAAAAATTTTGAAAGAAGAAAAACGTGTCTCCAAAAATAACAATGCTTTAGGTTGTATGTCCACATGGCCATTTCCAATTGGCTGGATTGTTAATTCCCGGATTGTGCTTCTTCACATGGGTGTGAGCCGTTCGATTTAATCAATGATTGTGATCTTTAGTTGGTTTTTTAACATGATGGCTGATAACTTTTGGTACCTCACTTTCTCATTCGGTCTGTTGGTTTTTTGGTTTTGGAGTTGTTCATTCTCTCTAGAGTATCTTCGTATTCTCTCTTTGGTTGATGTTTTCAGATCTTGAAAGGATCTGTAAAATCTATGTGTAAATCGCTATTGTAACAGTAACCTTGGGTCGATTTGTTGGTTGTGTTGATTATGTTCTGTATATTGTGTATATCGTGTTAGGGTTCATTTTAGGTTGAAGTTTTAGGAGATCTTTAGATCGATGACTAAAACTCGTGCGATCTAATATTTGGTTGATATAAACTCTCTTTGGAAGGAATTTTTGGTGCACTAGTGGATTAGGCTGGTAGTTGAGCCCCCCAAATTAGGCATAGCTGAGCTGGGTTAACATTTTTTGTGTTAATTTCGATTTCTGCATCGTGTGTTCTTGAGTGTGTTTTTCTTGTTTGTGCATTATTTGGGTGAATTAAACCCAACAACTGGTATCAGAGCTTGTTAAAGCTGTGGGTAAGGTTCTTTAATTCGTTTTTCAGTTTCTTTTTCGTATTAATTTGTTTATTACATGTGCAGTCCAAGGGAATAAAATTGAACTGAAGTTTTTGAATACTTGGATGGTGCTGAATTCCATTCTAAAATTGGCATTGGAATTAAATCATGTTTCCTAAACGATAGTGGAAATTTAAATACTATTATACACAGTATTTTGATGAGATTGTTCTTATTACCTCCTGTCCAGTAATTTGATTTACATGCCGAATATTAATTTGTAAATTTGTTAATATACTATGATTTAGTTTATTTAAGAATCTGAATAAATTGGTCGACTGTAATAGGAGCATGTTTAGGTTTTATCTTCGGTTTCTTCAATTTGAGTTTTTGGTACCAGCTGTTATAACTCAGTCATTGATTGTTTGATATTGGTTCAGTCTGTGCATATTTTAGTAGTATTGTTTTTCATTCTGAGTTCAGCTTACTTGTCATAATTTGCCCAAAAAAATTTCTGCAACTTAAGAAATTTTCATATTGAAAATCACTTATGTCCACGAGTAATAATCACCATTTTACAAGATCTGTGATGGGTTCGAAGGTCGAATTATTACAATTCGATGGAAATGTGGATTACTCGATTTGGAAGCAAAAAATGAGGGTCATATTGGTCCAACAAAGGGTTGCAAAAGCCCTTGATGATCTTGAAACTTTTTCTGATGAATTGAAAGCTAAGCCTGGCGAAATTCTAGATATGAATGAAATAGCATACAGTTCTATTATATTGCACATATCTGATCATATAGTAAGACAAGTTGAAGATCATACCATCCTAAGGACTTGTGGACTGCATTAGAGGCTTTGTTTCTAACTAAAACATTGCCTAATAAAATCTACCTCTTGAAGAAACTGTTTAGCTTTAAGATTGATAGTGGAAAGAATTTGGAAGCTAATTTTAGTGATTTTAGTATCCTAGTTAAGAGCCTTGCTCATAATGGAAAGAAATTTGATGATGAAGACTTTACCGTGATGCACTTTAATTCATTACGTGATTTATTTAAGGATATAAAGAATACGATAAAATACTCTAGAGATACTCTTATTCAAACCATTGTCACTAATGCTTTAAGATCTCGAGAAACGGAGATCAAGAAAGAATTTAAAACAAGTACAAGAGAGGAGAGCATATTTGTGAAATGGAGGACTGAGAAGAAGGAAAATAACTTTAACAACAGAATATTCAAATCCAAATCTAAAATCAAATTTAAATCAAGAGATAAAAGCAATAATAAGTGTTACTATTGTGGAAAATAAGTACTTCATTTCTGTAGTTGATGACTATTCAAGAAAGGTATGGACTTATCCACTGAAAAATAAATTTGAGACATTTCAAAAATTTAGAACTTGGTGAAAATGGTGGAAAATCAACTTGATAAGAAGTTAAAAACTCTAAGAACTGATAATGGTCTGGAATTTTATAATGATGAGTTTGATAACTTTTGTAAACAAAAGGGGATTGTAAAATACTGGACTATTAAACACACACTGTTACTCTTCACCTTGGAGGCTCGAAGAACAATTGCCACGTTGTAAGCCATGTAGGCAGAGGGTCACGTAGGTAGAAAGTCAAAACAAATGTCAAAGAAGTCAAAATACGAAGACGTCGGACAGACCGAAGTCCCTACTTTCTTGCTCTAACAATTAGAAGTACTTACCAAAGCAAACGTCAAGAATGAAGTCCAAACTGAAGTACTACTTCGTTCTACAAAGAAAGGAACCAAAGCTCCCTTCTTGAAGAACCACCTCAGAAGATCCTTCCGAGGCTCTCAAACTCATCCGAAGCTCATGAAGCCGACGTTGTTCCTCAGAATATATTTGAAGATCTCTTTGAAAGTGATTGATATAACACTTGTAATAAACTTGTCAGGGTGTCAGCCAATTATATAGGGCGGCTGACCCCTTATCAATGTATTAAATATATGAATAGATGGTGATGTGAAGTCTTAGTTAGGGAGATGATGTCACATGGATCCGATCCAACGATCACCACATCGATAAAAAGGGTATAAATAGATCCTCTTTGTAATTAAATTGGGGGATAATTGATTGAAGAATAGACAATCAGCTACAAAAAAATAGAGTTGGACTCTATAGAAGGATATATAGTTACATTTTCATCTATCCTTCCACATATTCCTCTTTGTGATTACATATATTAATTTAGTTTCCATCCCATGATCGTTGTTAGAGTGATTGCCTTCGTTCTACTTGTCGAGGTTTAAACGTTTTCATCTCTTACTGAAAAGTGCCTCCTGTGTTCATTCCCAACCGATTATCGCCATTACTCCGGTAAAAGTGCGCCGAAATCGTGCTTGACGTGGTAAGAGTTGGCCTGGTGTCTGTTGAACTCATTTTTTGGGTTCAATAGATGGCACTATCTGTGGAAAACCATACAGTTAACCACGAAAAAATGTGGAAAAAAAGCTAAACGATAATCGGGATTTTGACCGAAGGAATTCCAACCCTTGAAAAATGAGTATCCTTGAAAAAAGGCCGTTAGAAACCTAAAATCCTTGAAGAAAATGAGAGATTTCGCACTAAGTGTTCAGTGAAAGAATGAGTTCAAATAACAAAAGTGCACTTGGAAGAGCAAGTGAATACCCCGAAGAAGGGAAACCCTCTTAAACTACCCTAGCTATTCACCCACGACCTCCACCATGAAGACGTAGATCTAGAGGTGGAGGAAGGGTTGTTGCTAGGCTTACTAGAGAAATGGCCACAATGACGGCCAATATGAGAAACATAATCCAGCAGAACTTAGCCATACAAAAGATGCTGATAAATATGAAGGGTCAAAGAAGATCTCACGTTCCTCCACATGCAACTCATGAAAATGCGTTTGGCGACCCTCAGGAATACTATCATGAAGAAAATGAGGTCCAAAGCCAAATGGATGGGTACTACCACGTAAGCCATGAGGTTCTTCAAGAAAGAGAAGTTGGGGTCGATATGTCAACCAACTAGGTTCCTTGGCCATTTGCATAATGGAGAATCGACCTCATAGGACCTCTTCCGAAAGGAAGAGGAAATTCTAGCTTCGTAATTGTGGCTATTGATTATTTTACCAAGTGGGTTGAAGCCGAACCACTCGCCAAAATTAATGAGGCTAACACTTCCAAATTCTTATGGAAAAACATCATCTACAAGTTCGTAATTCCCCATTCCATTGTGTCAGACAATGTGAGACAATTCAACAACAAAAAGGTTAGAAACTTATGTGAGGAGTTGGGTACTAAAAAGCATTTTTCCTCCCCATATCACCTCTAGGCAAATGGACTTGAGGCTGTCAATAAAACAATCAAATACATACTGAAAAGAAAGCTAGACGCCTCTAAAGGGACGTGGGTTGATGAACTACCTCAAGTGCTTTGGGCTATCAGAACCACAAGCAAAACCGCAACAGGAGAAATCCCATTTTTTATGGCCTATGCCGCCGAGGTTATAAGCCATGTTGAAGTAGGTCTGCCATCTCTTCGACGAATGTATTTTTATGAAATAGTGAATGATGAAATGAGGATGTGTAAACTTGACCTCCTGGAAGAAAAGAGGGACAATTCATAAGCAAAGTTGTCCTTGTACCAAAGAAAAATGACTAGATACTATAACTCGAAGTAAAAAAGAGGTCATTCCATGTGAACGAGTTAGTACTTCGTAGGGTGTTCCTATTCTCTAAAGAGCATGGCTCAGGAACCTTAGGTCCAAACTGGGAAGGTTCTTATCGCATATATGAAGAAGTTTGACCCGAAACTTATAAAATTGAGGGCATGGATGGAAAAGCACAGCCTCACCCATGGAATATAGAGCATTTACGCAAGTATTATCAATTATGTAAAACATATTACATATGCGATCTGAAATTCAATGAAAATAGTTTTTAAACACATTTTTTGTACATTAAAGTATCCCCACCAAGGAAGGTCAAATCTCGTGGTGGACTTCTTCAACGAAGAGATGCGTAGGTAGTTCTACGAGGCTCCGATCCAAGAAAGGACCCACTTCGAACTTATCCGACAAAGCGCATACCCTCAACTAAAACAGTTCAGAGAGCCTCAACATGAGTAAACCACTCAAACCCATATAAAAGGAAGAAAGACGAAAGAAATGAATTACCTGTGCAAAAGTTTGAACTAAAAATACCTCAAATTATACATATCAACCCACTTCGAAAATTGATGAAGGTATACGACCTCCTGACACAAAACTTAATACTTGCATTATTATCGAAGTACTATATGCATAAAATCTGGTGTTGTTTAAAGCTTTACATACACGTCTGATCATCGTATGCTCCGGTATCTGAATAAATGAGTTTTGAGATAGTACAACTTCAGCTGAAGATTCATTTTTGAAGTCTGGTATATCTAGGATCTGAACTATGTTGAAATCCATGACCTACCAACACTTGTAAAATTTTGCAAGTTCGATTATGTTACTGAGGTTCATATTACATATGTTCTGACCTCGTTACATGTTGGAGAACCTCGATGTTCGCAAGTTTTCTATACGTCTGAAATTATTGTTAAGTTGATATTACTTTTAAGTTTGATCTGATGTCATGGTTAATTACAAGTAGTTCAGATCGTAATGAACATGTTAGCACATGGTAGAAGTAATGATTGAAATATATAAACATGGGTATTAAGTAAGAAGAATTCGTTCATTCACTAAATAGATTTACATCTGGTGGGCCGAAGCCATTCAAGACTAAAAAATGTAAAAGTAGATAACTATGTCCTAAGGGGATGGGGGTTAAGGAGCCATGAAGGGCACAATTGCATTAGGGGCTACGTCTTCCGTTGCATCCCCATCAAGCTCGGTGACTTCATTCCCTTCTACTGGAGTTCGAGGTTCTGACCCAAAATCTTCATCCTTAAGAAACTCGGCCCTCAATTCAGAAGTATTGACGTCCCGAGTGTTTGCCTCCAGCTATTCAATCACCTCCACATAAGCGTACCTCCTCCAATACTTCCCAAAACTTTTGTAAACCTCGGTTAGGTGAAAGTTGACTAGGGAGTTCTTCTCAGCGTCCTTACTGGCTTTTTCAGCAACACTTCAGACGATCTCTACTTCCTCTATCAATCTGGCTACTTGGGACGTCAGTTCTCCCATCTTCCCCTTCAAGACGGTGTTCTCTTTATAGGCCTTTTCCAGAGCCTCGGCTGCCAGCTTCTGATGGGCGTCGAAGTCTCCACCCGCTTAGTAAAAGAGCCACCTCGCTATAGGACAGGTGTATTTCCTTCTTCAAAGATTCGATTTCGGCCAAGGCAAAGCGAGTTTCACTGACTCCTTAGATCTCTGTTTCTTCAAGGCTTCTACGTCTACCTTAGCCTTGCTGGCAGGCTCTTCGGCTTGGGAAGCCTTATTGGCAAAATCTCGATTTTTATTTTGAAGGTTTTAAAAGAGGGTTTCAGCCTCTATTACCAGCCCAAACGACCTCCCCACTTGGGCCACCATTGTGGCGAAGTCGTCAACGGCATCGTTCTTCTCAATATAGGATTGCCATTTCTTCGTCCAGTATTTGTGAAAAGTGGTAGTTGTTGTCTGGACTTTCGGTGGAAGAAGGGCAAGAGCCTCAGAAGCTAATTCATTAGGATGCGTAGCTAACGCTGACTTCGGCCTCGGGGCTTCAGAAGTGGTAGAGTCGCTAGAGGCTTCTTAGCAGGGTTCTACATCGGAGGCTCCAAAGTTTATCTTTTTTGCCACCTAGAGGCCGCAACTATCGAAGCTGCCAATAACTTCTCCCCGCGGCACCTCGAAACGAGAGGGATGAAATCATTGGAGCTTCCCATCCCGGTGGTAGACACCCTATACTTCTTCTGGGGTTCCTCCACCACCACATTTTTGCCCCTTTCTGACATAGGGGGCCGTCCCTCCTCTTGAAAGGCAGCTTCCTTGCTAACCCTATCGATCTTGTCCCTCGCCCGTTTTTCTCCAACTGATGAGAGCTTCATCACTCTCCCTATTGTGAACATAGCAGCAAGAATGGTGGCCATGTCAGGGGTAGGAGGCTTCTTTTTGTTAAAATTCACTACAAAATGAGCAGCATCATAAGGTCAGAAAGAAAGAGAAAAAAAGAGACATCAAAAGAAATACTCAAGTATAGAAATACCTCATCCCTATTCGCCATTAAGCTGAAGTCTTCAAAGAAGCGGGTCGACTGAATCAAACGACCAAAATCACGAGATTCAAAGGATTTTTTGTATACTTCGTTGAGAGTATCCCTATCGTACTCTGTAAATTCGAATCGTTCGACTGATCCTGCAAAACAAACAACAAAAAGGTAAGTATCAAACTTCATCAGTTCAAATAATTAAAATGAACAATAAATACTCACGGGGATCGGAGTATTAGGTCGGGACTTTGAGGTAGGGTACAAGGTCACCCTCACACTCTTGCTACCTTCCCCTAACCCAAAACTAGGTCTCATTCGATCCTTTGATAGAAGTACGCAGACCCACGACAAAAGGGGAGAGCGAACCCCAAGGACACATCGAATACCACATCTTTGAATCCCCTTTTCCTATGGACCTAGGTTGGTAGACCGTCTGAAAGACATGCAGAGGCATGTCCTCACCAAGGGAAGCCTCCTTTCAAAGGAAGTAGGAACCTACCAGTTAGGCCCATGCATTGGGTACAAACTGGGTAGGGGCCAGCCCGTAGAGCTTAAGAATTGCCCGAAAAAAATGGTGGATTGGTAAGCGAAGCCCAGTCTTCAGTAGGTATTCACAAACGGTGATGCACCCTTGCCTAGGGTAACAGGCTCGCTCGTTAGGAGATGGGGAAAGGAGTTTGATATCATAAGGTATTCTATATCTTTTCCTAAGATTGGCTAAGTGAGAAGGATTTGCAAATGAGAGAATTTTGGCTGCCCCCAGGCTATTTCATCATCCCCATCACTACCTCCAAAAGTAGAGGCACATCGTCCATCCTGAACGGTTCGAACAAGGTCGGCCATATTCGTAACTAAAAATCCCAACTCACTTGCTAGCTCACTAATATATACCTTCTCCCCAGCAGATTTTGAAGAAGCCATTGATTTACAAGATTGTTCGAAATACTGCAAAATAAATAACCAGCAAAACAAGTAAATACTTATGAAATCCTCAACATAAACGGAGAAGGAAGAACACCAAAATCCACAAAGATAGTGAAGGAAAAACTAAGAAAATCGGTAGGAAAAAAGAACACTTAGAAGATATTCAAAACATAAAACTTGAATGCTTGAGAAAACGGGAGAGACTTGGGAGTTTGGAAATTAAGTAGACAAAAATTGCCCAAAAATGGAAAAAAAACTCTTCTAAAAACCCATCCCCTTTTATAGGCTGACACACTCAATCTCAACAATCAAATCTTGATCCGGGTCATCTAACCGTTCATTTGGAGGTTTGATCCAGGTCATTTACAGCCCAGATATGAACGTCTGATCCACGTGCTTCCTTGTGTCTAAAATTCGCACAAAGCGTAGGAGACAGCCATCATTGAGCATTAAATGCGGCGACTGTTGCGTGTATTGAAAGTTGTACTGTTTCAGCTAACTTTTCTTGAAAACGTGATAAAATATCAAATTATTGAGGTGCCATAATTGAAGATGCCCCATTTTTCTCAGAATTATTGGGACAAAGCACCTCATAATTAACAACCAGGATGCTCACTCAGAAGGTCTGGCCCTCTTCACGCCTATCAATTCGGAATGCCTCTAATATGTATATGCAGTTCGGAATTTACAACTTCAGAATTAAATCGAACCAAGTAAGCCACATCGGACACCCCATACATAGGGTCTGCGAAATTTTTACTTTAATATCAAATCCGTACATTACATAAATAATCATGCATCGACTTGGAGGACTATTGATATTCCTACAAAAATTTATTTTCTAATTAATATCAAGTCCATGCATTACGTAAATAACCATGCATTGATTTGGAGGACTATTGTTACTCCTCACCTCAGAGGTTCGAAGAACAATTGCCACGTGGTAAGACATGTAGGCAGAGGGTCACGTAGGCAGAAAGTCAAAACAAAGGTCTAGAAAGTCAAAAGTGCACCGAAATCATGCTGACGTGGCAAGAGTGGGCCCGATATCTGTTGACCTCATTTTTTGGGGTCAACACACACTTTAACAGAATGGGGTCGATGAAAGAATAAATAGAACTCTAATGAATAAAGCTAGGTGTATTTTGATCAGTTCTGAATTAGCTAAAGGTTTTTGGGCTGAGGTTGTGACTACAGCTGCTTATCTTATAAATAGATCTTCATGCAGTTCTGTTGAGTTTAAGACTCCACATGAACTTTGGATTGGGAAGCCCCCAAACCTTTCTCACATTAAGGTATATGGATGTGCGGCATATGCATATCAATTTGAAGGAAAGTTAGATTCTAGAGCCACTAAATGTGTTATGTCTGGGTACCTTGAAGGGGTGAAAGGGTACATGTTGTAGGTGTTAGGTATGCAAGGTATTAAGATCAGTAATAATAGAAATGTGGTATTTAATGAGTCTAAAATGTCATGTTTGAAAAATAATATTGATAATCCTAAAGAGCAAAATCAAAGAGAATACTTCACAGTTTAAGGTGAAGTTAACTAGACTCGGTCATTCTCAACCTGAAAATGTTGAAACTGATGTTGAACAATCTAATGAAAATATTGTTAACACGGATAGAGGTGAAGTAGATATACCTCAAGTTGAGGTTGAAACTGAACTTGAGAACACAAATATCCCCACAAATGAGACTGGCATTCAAGATTATCAATTGGTTAGAGATAGGGAAATGAGACAAGTCAGACCAAATCCAATATATGAAATGAATAATTTGACTGATTTTGCTCTTATATCTGGTGAATCTCTAGAACAATCAAAACCTTCATCTTATGAAGAGGCCATGAATAGTTCTGAATCTAATATATGGAAAGATGCTATGAAGGAGGAAATGAAATCCTTACTTGATAATAAAACATAGAAACTTGTAAATAAACCTAAAACTCGTAGAGTTGTCCAATGTAAATGGATTTTCAAAGTCAAGGAAGGAATGAATTAATTCTACTGATCCTTTGAGATATAAGTCAAGACTTGTGGCCAAGGGTTTTACTCAAAGGGAATGTGTTGATTATAATGAAATCTCCTCTCATGTAATCAAATATAAAACAATAAGATTGATTCTTGCACTAGTTATTCAATTCAATTGGGAACTTGAACAATTAGATGTCAAGACTGCTTTCTTACACGAAAAGCTAGAAGATGACATTTATATGAGTCAACCCCAAGGCTTTGAGAAAAAAAAAATTTTGACTTTGTGTGCAAGTTGTAAAAATCTTTGTTTGGACTTAAACTAAGTCCTAGACAGTGGTACATAAGGTTTGACACATATGTACCGAGAATTGGTTGTAGGATAAGTGAATATGATCATTGCTTGTACTATAACAATACTAAAACTGGAAATGAGGTGTATCTACTTTTATATGTAGATGATATGTTGCTAGCTAGCTCTAGCATAGTTGAGATATTAAGATTTAAGAATCTCCTAAAATCTGAATTTGATATGAAAAATTTAGGGAATGTTAAGAAAATTTTGAGGATGGTTATTAACAGAAATATGAAAGAAAATAAATTGACTATATCTCAAGAAACATACTTAAACCAAATTATAACCAAATTTGGCATGAAAGAAGCTAAGTCTATGAATGTTCTTCTTGCTGCGCACATGAACTTCAGCCCAATATCCCAAAATTGAATCTGAAATTAAAGATATGAAGAACATTCCATATGCTAATGTCATTGGGTCTGTCATATTATCTATGGTTACAACTAGGCTTGATTTGGCATATTCTAACAGTTTTCTAAGTAGGTTTATGTCTAATCTGGGGAAACCTCATTGGGTTGGGTTAAAGTGATTATTGAGATATATAGCTGGAATACTTAGAGTATGTTTGGTATTTTAAAAGGGATCCGATCCATTAACATTGAAAGGGTATGTAGACTTTGATTTTGTTGGGGATAAAGACCAAAAAAAGTCTACTACTGCATATTTCTTTACATTTGGTGATAATTGTATCACTTGGAAGTCACTTCAACCTATTGTCACATTATCCAATACAGAAGCTGAATATGTGGCAATAGCTGAATCTATAAAAAAATGTATCTCGTTAAAGGGAATTTTGGGAGAGTTGAATTTTTTACATGAGACACCTACAATTTCATTGATAGTCAAAGTACTTTACTATTATGCAAAAATCATGTTTATCATGAAAAATCCAAGCATATTGAGGTGAAGTGCCATTTTATACGTGAGAAAATTGCATGTGGTGAGATTATACTTGAAAAAATTCATACTGATATAAATCTATCTAATACGGGAAGCAAAGTTCTACATTTAAATAAGTTTAGAATTTGTTTATTTTTACTGCATATTGATACTAGTTAATCTTTTGCAGGTACCCGGGCAATAGTGTTGGATCCTTCCACATATTAGTGCACCATTTAAGCATACTGTAGAGAGTTTGCATTTTTGGAACCAATGTGAAGATTGAAAAAAGAAAAATATGTTTTCAAAAATAACAACTCTTTAAGTTGCATGTCTACGTGGCTATTTCCAATTGGCTGGATTTTTAATTCCCAGATTGTGCTTCTTCATATGGGTTGTGAGTCGTTCGATTTAATCAATGGCTGTGATCTTTAGTTGGTTTTTTAACGTGATGGCTGATGACTTTTGGTACTTCACTTTCTCATCTGGTCTATTGGTTTTTTTGGTTATGGAGTTATTCATTCTCTCTAGAGTCTCTTCTTATTCTCTCTTTGGTTGATATTTTCAGATCTTGAAAGGATATGTAAAATCCATGTGTAAATCGCTATTGTAACAGTAACATTGGGTCGATTTGTTGGCTGCGTTGATTAGGTTCTGTATACTGTGTATATCGTGTTAGAGTTTGGTTTTGAGTTGAAGTTTTAGGAGATCTTTAGATCGATGACTAAAACTCGTGCGATCTGATATTTGGTTGATGCAAACTCTCTCTAGAAGGCATTCTTGGTGCACTAGTGGATTGGGCTGGTAGTGCGCCCCCCAAATTAGGCATAGTCGAATTGCATTAACATTTTTTGTGTTAATTTGGATTTCTGCATCGTGTGTTCTTGGCTGTGTTTTTCTTGTTTGTGCATTATTTGGGTGAATTAAACCCAACAAATTTATACTATTCACAAGGAAATAAAAATTCCAGTTATATATGTATTTTTAAATATAAATATTTTTCTAATTTCCCCACTTTTAAAATTATTTTGTAGTTCCCACTTCCCATCAACTTTTGTATATATCAAGCGTCTGCATGTTAAATAATTAACACTCTAACATGCAGAAAAATATGAAATCTACAACTACAGCATATTATTCCTCTATATGTGTGTGTGTGTGTGTGTGTGTGTGAGAGAGAGAGAGAGAGAGAGTTAAAGGCAATGATATTATTTGCTAGATAGAGCAGTGGCTATTACATATTACATGTATTCCAAAGTGTACATAAGACAGAAAATTATTTAATACGTTTAGTAACAATGATCTAAAGACGAAATTGCAGAATATAGTGTTTAGTGGCAAGTATTGGACATCGCGGGACAATAATTAAAAAGAAGTTACATCTTGTTCATATAATGTCCAGTTCTATTCCAATACTACTTCCCGAACATACAAGTAGCAATGCATGTTCATTTATGCTTTTGGTCCCGCGAAAGAATGGCCAACACCGGGACTGTGACCAGGTTTAGTGGGTCGAAAATCATCTGTGTTTTTCCCCGATGCAAAAGGCGGTGTCTTCGGCTGAGCAACGTCGTTTTCTGCTTCAAAACGGTGGCCAATTCCAGGACTTTTTCCAGGATTTGTAGGTCGAAAACCGTTTACATAATTATAATCTTCATCTGAAGTGCTGCTTAAACTGAATTCATAATTACCTTTACTTTGTGGGAAATTTCGTTTCTGTTTCTTGAATGCATTTATTTCCCTTCCCTCAGAAAATGCAATTTCAAAGCAGGCGATAGCTGCAAGAAGGAGAACAAAGATGTAAATTTGTTGATTATAGGCCATAAAGATATAGAAAGAGAACAAAAGTTTTATATGTATTTTTTTTACTTTGCAGAAGAAGGTTGCTATATCGTAGCACAAGTCTTGGTATTTATAATGTTTGGAGTAATATATTGCAAGGGTTTGGAAACCATTAATATTTTGTAATTATCATAAGTCAATAGTGTTTTATAATGGACGGTCGATATGTCTTTCATATTGTTTAATTCAAGTTGTCTACTGAATTTTACTAGTGTCTTTTTCGCCAAGATTGATGGTAGTGTCAAAATGAATTGGACCACCTAAATTTAGCACGACCTACAGTGTTAAGTTATCACATGGCCCAAATAGGCTAACATTTAGCGCGTATATAAGACGGTCTGACCCATCTTGGTATAGATCTACAAGCTGAGATAGGCCACTTAGACTTGACTCACCACAAAACTCGGGTTGCCCATGCCGTTTTGTGACAAATCAATTAAATTGTCGAAATATTTTTTTTATTTTTTCTCAAGTTGATACTATTAAAATATATATTTAGAACTGTTTATACAACCGGCCCCTACCCACCCACCAAAAAAAGGAAGAAAAGAAAGTGCATTTGCACCAAAAAAAAAATGAAAAATAGGCTGTCTGAAAATATAAATTGTTGATAGGCACTTGAAGTTTGTACCTTGAATGTTTCATCATTGACTGTATGATAACCTCTCATTGTGCTCAAATGCAGCTTTAATGTTTGTTAGATGTTGAAAGGGTGAGGAATTATTTAACAATTTTGGGCATATCGGCTTCGATGAAATGAGCCCAGTTTGCCTGGACAAATTAAGGCATGGATTCTTGTGTACTGCCCAATTAACCATGTCTCGAACCTTAATAAGGTGAATCTATCATTTCTACTTTTTAAATCTATTCTCTTCTTCAGGAAAGAGATTTCAAGCAAAGATCATCCCTTTGAAGATGGCCAATATGGAATTCCTATTTCACTCACTGTAACTCTTCTTCTGCTGCTTAATCCTAGACCAATCAGTCAACAGTCAACCACTCTAGGCTCGCTCGGAAAGAGTTGTACCATACCTTTTGACTTGACTCTAGTAGTCACTAGACTCATATATTAGTCAGTCTGTCCGCTCTTGATAAATAACGTTTTGACACTTCTAACTTGTAGACAGACTCTTGATAAATAATGTTTTGACAATTCTAACTTGTAGATGTAACACGATAATATAATTCCTAGTTTAATGTTCAGTATTGGATGTTAAAATGAATTTGACTTCCATGGGAATGAATGGGTTGTGTAAATTTGTTTAGTCTTTCTCTCAGATAAATACTTCAATTGTCACTTGAAGTAATTAAAAAGGAACTTTCTTTGGTAATGAACGGTTTATATCAACAGCCGTAAAATTGACTAAATATAAGTAGTTAATGATGACTAAATAAATGGTTTACTCTTCTTCCTTTTTGCATTTCTACATCAACACTTTGACCCTATATTTAGGCCCATATACTCAACTTGTGGGATCTGATTTTTTTTCATTAATTCAATAAACATAAACTTGACTTTGCTGCTGATTTGTGGAGCCAACAGAATCTGCAGCTACCCCAGGAATAAAATTTTTAGCCCTAAACTCGCCGTTTTACTCAAGATTGAGTCATGTTTGGTATATTGGACTGATTAATTGGAAGCGGTAGGAGTGGGACTACTCGAATGGACAAATTCAGAAGACTGGCCCACATGACCATGACTAACGCTAATTCAACTGAAAGAAGGCGACCCGTAATCAAATTGAAAGAAGTCGGTCGGGATAACCTATAAATGTCTCACATGTATCTGTTCTCTAGTTATATTGAACTCCTGTATCAAAAATAACATCCTCTAAGAGTCCTGTGAAAAAAAATATAATGGTGAATTTTGGTTCAATTACGTTTAAAAAAGTTGAAGTAAGAAAATGATGACTTTCAAAGTGGCACTCAACCCTCCATTCTCTGTGTCTCTCCATTAAAAATAGTATACATTTCCATGGTTGGCTCCTGGAGCTTGGGAACCCTCAATCGCCCAGAAAGTTTTGAAAATGAAAGAAGCATTAATAGGGTAATAAAGAGTGTAGACTTTGTGCAGCCAGTGGATGGTAGGCAGTAATGCATGATCAACAAAGTCAAGTTGAAGATTTTTCATTCTTTATACAAAGTGCAAATGGGAGTTGCTGATAGTGACTATTAGATCTTCTAGTTCCTTTTCAATCTTAATTTATGGCCCCTCCTGGATTTAGAATCTCCTTTCCTGTTCAGGTTCATTGGAAGTCAATCATACACACAGGACGTAAAGACACGGAGGAGGCAACGTCTGCACATCATGGTAGGAACGTATGCACACAGGCAATATCGTGTGCACGAATGGCACGGACGTAGGCACACGAAGGCATCACGGAAAAAATAACGCAGAGAAAGTACATGTTTGATACACTATGAATTGAAATATAATTGACTACGTAAGACACGTGAATCATCTAGGTTCTTATATTGAAGGTAGATCCTCGCTCGTGCATAGAGGATTTAGTTCTTGATATCTTTGGAATGTTAATCTGTACAAACGTGAATAACAGCCGAGAAACTTTGTTCCTTAATACTATCAAACTCTAGTTCAATGAGAGTGGGCTTCAAGTCAAATCAGAGCACTTTCTAAATAGAGAATATATCATTTCACAATTGATTTTAAGATTCTCTCACAGTGGTTTCTTTGACTTGTGGAGTCATTCCAAATTTATTAGAAATGATTAGTGTATTTTATGCCCTTATTCGAGGGTTAAAATATCGATATTTGATAATTCTTTTAATAAAATATATTCTAAATTGTTATATTTTATGTTATATAGGTAAAATTCAATGGTTGAACATGAAATGGAAAGAAATAAGAGAAAATTGGTGAAAAAAGGCAGAATCCAAAGTTTGAGGACCAAATTGTAAATTCAATGGTTGATTCGGACCAAGATATACTTGACCACAGAGGGTCGGGATTGAAGTAACTTGTAAAGTCATGATTGTCTGCTTAGTTTTTCATACACACGCATCGATTTTGCATTGGAAGAGTGAATATTAGTTTGAATTGTGACTTCGAAACAATTTGTAGATTTAGTACTATAATTTCAAATACTAAGATAAAAAGCTGGATTGTCTAGCCAAATATTTTTGCATGTTTGTGTGTTTGTTATTATTTATTTTATAATTTTGTTTGAAGACAAACAAATGTTTAAGTTTGGAGGTATCTGATAAGTATATTTTATACACTTATTCGACGTCTAAAATAGCAATATTTGATAATTCGTTTGACAAAATATATTTTACATTGTTGTATTTTATGTTATATAGGTAAAATTCAATGGTTGAACGAGAAATTGGAAGAAATAAAAAAAAATCAAGGAAAATGGTAAAATTCAAAGTTTGAGGATCAAATTGCAAATATTCAATAATTGATTTGGATCACAAGACGATACTTTGAAAATTGGTAGGAGACAATTGGATGGAATTAGCTAGAACTCAAAAATAAATGGAATATGATCAAAATATTATCAAAATTAATTTTCAATCACACAAGTTACATTCCAAATTTTTAGATAAAAATTGAGACCAATTTTTGGCATAGTAAATGTCTGAATTAGAAAAATTCTAGTTCTAGAAAAGTTGTAACCCTTTGAGTTACCTTTCCAAATCACTTTGAATCGCCTCAATTGGATATCAGGAGAGAAAATTATGACCAAAATACTAACTGTTATGCAGAGACAAAATCCGCGCGTGAAGTCAATTTTCTTCATTCGATTGAAATTCTTTTGAAAATCAATTTAGATGTAATTTTCGATCAATTTTCTACTCATACAAATATCTAACAGCATAATATATATTAGAGACCTCTCATATACATATTATACTTCAATACTCATCAATTATTATCATCAAAATAGGAAATTTTATAATTTTTGTTAGAGAATTAAAGGGGACTTATAAGAAGTCAATTAAGTGAAGATTCAAACATGTTATCTGGGCAAAGAAGAAAAGACACAAGTGGAGATTCATTAATAAACTATTGAACAGATTCAAGATTCGGCTTCTTAATTTATAAAAAATCCGGGTTATGTCTTTCCACTTAAATATGATTTCTTATAATTTCGATATGTTAGGTTAATTTTATACATTATTAGGATGAGAAGAACCCTTGTTATGATACTTTTAGTTTTAAATTAATTATTTTGGTTTTAATTTAGTTTGATGTGTGGACGTTTATTATCTTTATTATCGTTTTTATCGTTCTTATCAATTAGTTGATCCTCAATTGAATTGTTAGTAGATTTTATTATTATCGAGCGAGACAATATGGTTTAAGTACAATATAATAATTATTGTAAGATTCGATAGAGGCTGGAGATATACATCTTTACTTTATATGGTTTCAATAGGTGTTCTAGCACTCGTTAATGCACTTATCATATTTGCATCTGTCATTGAGAGATAGAAGGGTCACGTGGGGAGAATAGATTTGATCGCTATCGAGAGAGTATTTCAATTAAATTTGGAACATTGACCAACATTAATAATTTCAAATTATCATTTTAATTGTTACACTAAAAATGAAATAATGACATCCTAGCAATGCATCTCACATATTTGAAAAACATATTTACTTACTTTCATTAGTTTAATTGATAATTTAGGGATTAGTATAGAAAAATCACAGAATTTGTTTGCTATTCGATTAAAGTTGCAATTAATCTTAACTCGATCAAACGCATAGTTCTCGTGGGTTCAATACTCTATTCATCGTTTTATTACTTGATCACGCGTGCACTTGCATGTTTTCAAAGGATCAGGTTTTTGACACCGTTGTCGGGGACTATTATTTTTTATAAGTTTAGTTAATTTTAAATTTAATTTTTTTTTAGTTTAGTTCATTATATTAGAAAAACTTACAGAGTTTCCTGTTTACTTTTCAAGACCTTGTATGTGAAGATCGAGAACGGGTGATCTTACTCAATTTGACCTGGAGATCGAACGAACATCCAAACTTCGAAAAAGACAATAGTTGGAAATACACCAAAAAACATAAAGAGGAAGACATAGCAGAGGAAAATCCGAATCAAATAGTCATTGGAACTAATCTGAAAGCGGCGCAACCGAATGTGGCTGTAGCTAATGAAAATGCAAGACTAATGGGATAATACATGGTTCAACCGGTTATGAAAAGATAGTCTAGCATAGTATATTTGATGTTTGGTCAGACAAACTTCCACCTGGGGACTGATGTGATCAACATATTTCAAAATGCACTAAAATTCTTTGGAAGAGCTACGGAGAATCCCAATGCTAATATATCAAGATTTCTAGGCATGTATGCAACTATCGATTATTAGGGGTGTCCGTGAAGCAATCAGACTGAGGTTTTTCCCATGCACATTGAAAGATTTAGCCAGAGATTGGTTAGACACTTATCAACCTCAGAGTATCACTACATGGAACCAATTGAGTCAGAAATTCCTTAGTAAATATTTCCCGTCGAAAAGGGTTGCAAANAGACTTTTCCCATACACCTTGAGAGATTGAGTCAGAGATCGTTTAGACACTTGTCCACCTCAGAGTATCACTACACGAAACCAATTGAGTCAGAAATTCCTTAGTAAATATTTCCCGTCGAAAAGGGTTGCAAAGCTGTGGGACGAGATTACCACATGGACTCAGAATGTTATTCCGAGGTTTGGAAACGATACAAGGGTTTACTCCGCCAATGCCCACAATACGAATTGCAGAAATAACTTCAGGTACTGTACTTCTACATTGGTCTGAATGCAATAAGCAGGGCTAACGTACACTCTACATATGATTGTTGTATCACAAAAAGAACCACGAATCAAGTCTACCAAATTACGGAAGATCTGACATTCACCAATGCACTGGTCTACTAAAAGGACGAGTGTAAAAAGAGCTGCTGGGGTATTCAAAGTTGATTTTTTACAGTAATTTCTGCACAGTTGGCATCATTGGCACAGAAGATGGATTAGATGAACGCAGCCCAAACAATAGTACTAAAATGCAAACATTGAGGAGGGAACCATGAAAGTGTTGATTGTAATGTAGGATCTCATTTCGTTCAGACAGTGGGGGATGTGAACTACACTAAGAATTTTCAAGGGCAACAACACAATCCAAATGCTAATACTTATTACCCAAGCTAAAAAAATCACCCAAGTTTTTAGTGAAGTGATAACCAAGGGGCTCAGACCGTACCACAGCAAACTGCACCTACGAGTTTTCAGCAGACTGAAAAATAAATTTTCGTTAGAAGGTCTTGTTACTAAATTGGCGAAAATATCTACCTAATACATGCAAAGAATAGATAAAATCTTGCAAGCTCAGGGAGCACCATTAAGAACTTGAAAATCAGATGGAATAAATAGCGAAAACACTTTCAGATAGACTAACAAGAGCATTGTCCAATGACGCTGAGCCAAATCTCAAACGATGGGTAATGACAATGAAGGTTGTAGAGGAAGAACAGATTGAGGCAATAACTACTCGTAGTGGAGTTCAACTATTAGAGATTAATGTAAAGAGATCAGTTGCTACAAAAGAAAAGATACATACCACAGTTGAGGATAAATTGAAGGAATCTAAGCAAAACAAAAAAGTAGAGACGGAAAGGCATCAAATGATCCAAAGGTTAAGGAAACTACTCTTACTAAAAAATTTGTGCCACCACTACCTTTTCTACAAAGACTGTAAAAGAGAAAACTCGATGATCAATTCGAGAAGTTCTTGGATATGCTGAAAAGGTTCCACATCAACATTCCATTCATTGATGCAATCCGACAGATCCCAATGTATGCAAAGTTCCCGAATAATATGATATCTAACAAAAGAAAGCTTACATACTAGGAACAAGTCGCATTGACTGAGGAGAGTAGTGCAAGGCTGCAAAATAAATTACCACCAAAACTCAAGGACCTAGGGAGTTTGACTTTATCTATTTCACTAGGCAAATGATTTCATTTTAATGCTTTATGTGATACAGGTACAAGTGTAAACTTAAAGTCTTTGTCTATTTTCAGCAAATTAGGAGTTAGGGAAGTCAAATGATAGAATGTGATGTTGCAGCTGGCAGATGGGAGCCTCAGATACCTATGTGGCAAGGTTGAGGATGTGCTCATCAAGGTTGGGAAGTTGATATTCCCGACGGACTTCCTTGTTATGGACCTCAAAGATATTCATGATATGACAATTATCTTGGTAAACTCTTTTTAGCTACAAGTTGAACTTTGATTGACATGGAGAATGGTGAGCTGACTGTGAGGAGGACGACGCACATGAGATCTTTAAATTACATAATCCACCAAAACAACCATTAGTCTTGAACGAGGGCAAATATGTTGCTGAAGAAATTCATCAAGGGTCGAACGAGACAAAGTCTAAACATTTAGAGATCCTTGTTCGAAAGAAGAATGGAGAGCTCAATGTTTGGACGGCAAAACGTGGATATAAAGATGGAAATTGCAAGAAGTGTGAGGCTGCAAGACTCCAGCATGATCCACCATGATCAATCATTCCGCTAAAGACTATAAATTAAGCGTTTGTTGAGAGATAACCTAATTTTCCAACCCTTTTATTTATTTTGCTTTCCATATTGCATTGCATGTAGTGTTATTCTTGATTTATAAGTTGCATTAGTTACATGCACTTTTAAATTCAGTTTGGGGGTCATCTTCATCATTGACACCTATCCTAGTTAAAGGAAAACATTAATTGAGTTAAAAGAAGTTTTCTTTTTATTATTTTGATTGTTTTCTTCCCCGCTTGATAGGTACCATAGATATTGGCATCATTAGGAGTTTAGTAAAGTACAAGTTGGTTTTAAATTTTAGGGTGGGAAAACTTTGAATTTTTACATTTCGTATGTTTTTTATTGTCTGTGTGTTTGTTTTTCATTATTGCTTAAGTATATAATAGAAAAATAAAAAAATTGAAAATTTGAAGATTTTCAAAAAAAAATATAATAAAAACTTATTTTCTTTTATTAAGTTGTGTGCTTGTGTGTGTTAGATAGGTTGATCGGAAATGATGATTAAATTTGAGATTTGATATTGATTTATGAACGGTAAATAGGTTGCATGCTAGATGATTCATGCTTAACCCTTGAAAACTTGATATTATATGTGCACTAGAATTGAGTTTTACATCATAATGCAATAAGTTGATTTATATACTGAATATGTTAATAGATTGAACATAGATGCTATACCCAAAACTATCCTAAATTAATGATTCTTAGATCAAATTTATCGTAGTTTAGGAGTATTTTATGGTTGTAGGAAGATACGGATGTAAACTGGGATTCCATTAAGTATATAATAGAAAAATAAAGAAATCGAAAAATTTAAAAAGTTTCAAAAATAAAACATATTTTCTTTTATTATGTTGTGTGCTTGTGTGAATTAAATAGTATGGCTGGCAATGATAATTAAATTTGAGATTTGGTATTAATTTATGAACAGTGGATAAATTACATGCTAGATTGATTGATGCTTAACCTTACAAAACTTGATATTATACTCGCACTAAAATTGAGCTTTACATCATTATGTAATAAGTTGATTCATATGATGAATATGTTGATAGATTGAACATCGATGCTATACCCAAAACTATCATAAATTAATGATCATAGTTTAAAGGTAATTTAACAGTTGTAGGAAGATACGAATGTAAACTGAAATTCCATGTGTGAAAATTTATTTGTAGATTGTCTTAAATTAATAGGATAAAACTAGGCAAAAGTCTTAAGTTAGAAGTCGATTTGATTAGATAGGTGTTTAATGAGGGGTATTGCACTAATTCACGTAGAAAAATATATAAAAGACATATCTCCGTAATCTTTATTACTCGAGTTATTAAGCTTGCTAGGATATTTACAACCTGGTGCTCTAAAATCATATGATTTGAGAGTTATCAGTCAAAAGCTCATCGCCTGGATCATATAAAAAGTTTAAGGGAAAGAGAGAGCAAAAAAAATGAAAATTTGAAAGAAAAAAAAAAGGTATACGAAACAAAAGACGCACCAAATGCCCTGGTTAAACTCCCACAAACTTATTTGAGAAGACTTGATTTTTTATGAGGGATTATTAGTCGAGTCTAATCCTAGAGGTTGAAACAATCAAAAAATTGAAGAATCCTTATTCATTGATATGTTGACTTACAATAGTAGAGTCTACCTGAACTAGAAAGCGTAATGATAGTAATGAAAAAATCAACATTAGATTGTACACTAGAAAAAGAGTAAAAGGAATAAGTTTAGTGATGTGTAAATCATACGAGATGTGAAAGGATATATTTGACCACAGAAGATCGAAAATTGAAGCAACTTGTAAATTCGTGATTTTCTACTTAGTTTTTCATACACATATGTCAATTTTGCATTAAAAGAATGGATATTTATTTGGTATTGTGACTTTAAAACAATTTGTAAATTTAGTACTGTAGTTTCAAATACTGAGGTAAAAAGTTGTTCAACTAAATATTTTTGCATGCTTGGTGTTTGTTTTTATTTAGGTTAAAAAACCAATACTAGTTTGTCGTTGAGTGTGCACCTTGTGGGGATGAAATTACAGATTATAAATGTTACAAGGCCAAAAATTGCTTTCACAATTCATATTCCGCGGGCACTACCTGTACATAAGTTACAGAACTATACAGTTCCTCTGAGAGCCTTGTAGACGTCGTCCCAGTTCTTGATGTGCTACGACAATGGTCCTTCGTGTATTTTAACTTGACGACTTGTTAACTCCATTTGAATCAGCCTTAAGAAGTCTTGAACATCAACCAATTTCTGCAACAAAAGTGAAATGCAATTAGGCAAGGGGATGGAAATTCAACGACGCGGGGACTGAAGAATTGCTTGTAATCAAATCTTATATCAATTATGAATAATTGTAGCATTCAGAAAAAGAAAAATCCTAGCAATGCCCACAGTCGTCATAAAAATGTGAGCAATAATTTGTACCTTTTTTTTACATAAAAATGGTAAAATTTGATAACTCTGCTTATGATTTTCATGGCATGGTTGCAGTAATTTTTTGATTTCTTGTGATGAAAAATGATTTATGTAGCTAACCTTAAATTTATTGAAAAGGAGACTTGGTTTTTTACTTTTTTGGTTAAACTTTTACGATATATTTTGCAAACTTATTACTTTCCATAATTATTTATCAACGGTTCCTTGTGATAATGAAGAAGCAACTTACAGTTCGATTTTTCGTAAGATCTTCAAAGTATAGAGTGATGTGCCGAGTCCTGCTAAAATACTCCAAGGCCTCTGACACTGTCTGGTCCATTTGCTTTAAATTCGTTACCAGGGACGATAAATCAATCACTGGCTTATATCTTGAAAGGGTATCAGCCTACAAGAAGCAGATAAAAATTCAAAATCTTAATAATGCATTCCTCTTGGGGACAAAATGGGTGAACGCTGGGGTGTACCTCTTCAAGAGAGTGCACATGAGACTTGTGAGTTCCGTTCAGAAGTTTTGCATATCGATCAAAGGAATTTGCAAGTACTGAAACCATCCGGTGTAACAGATTTCTTCTAGAAACATCACAGATACACCTCTATTGTTAAAGTATTCTACGATTTCTCTATGGTTCTCCATCAACCCCTGTATCAGCCACAAAAAACGATACAGATAAACAATTTTCCCGGGTTAACACTATCAACTGAAAAGTCAGGATGACAAGAATAAATGTAAAAGTAGAAGTAATGTTTCCAGTGATTGCACATTAGACTTCTGCCAGGCAGAGGAGTTGAAAACGTAAAAAAGATTTTTTTGGATTGTTATGTCGGGAGGATTTTTTAAGAAATCCCGGCCTACCTTAAAGGCGACGTCAAAGTGAGGCCAAAAAAAAAAGGGGGGGGGAAACAATACATAAATCAGGTTTTTAAGTATCACCATTTCAAATTTAA